>JARFOD010106058.1:0-15970 GCA_031763545.1 Mopalia muscosa
GGGGGCAAAGCATTTTTGGGCATATATATTTTGTCATTGATCCATTATCTGTCTACATTGTGGTAGTATCATAGGCGTTGAGGGCACTATCATAGTACAATGAGGCAAGGGTTCAGGGGCCGCCTAGGCCCCAGAAGCCCTTGAGTTTTACCAAGCCGCATGTGCATTCTGGGCCATTTTCCCCATATATAAATAATGTGATTAACTACAAAAGCTTGCCACCAGACCAGTTATTTGTAGTGTTTCTTTTAACGTTGCTAACTCATAGGCTCTATGAAAATGAAGCCAGGATCTCAGGGCCGCTTAGGCCCTGAAAGCGGCAGACTCTTTTTTGTTTTTGCCAAACATATATAAAACCAATATTTCTTCCTGAGACAAGTTTTAAATAAATCTTAATCACGGGTTGTGTATATCTGTGTTTCTCTATTGTTCTTTAATAGGTCCAATATGGTTAACTATGACTTTTTATCTCAGTCTCCATTTAAGTTTTTGGTTATTGTTTTTAGCTCGCCAGACGGCGATGCTGCTTTTCGTAGAGGGTTTTTACATTGATCAGATCAATATGTTTGCACTGTTTCTATCAACTTGCTGACCACAGATTAACTTCATGTTGGAGGTTTGTTCAATGACTTCATCCACTGCTGACGATTTTTTGTTTTTGTTTTTTCGGAAGCATGTAATCTTGATAACGTCGTTTCCTTTATGCTATACGTTTTCATATCACAGTGCTACAGCGATATGATCCACTTCTAATCTGAGGTATCTTCTTATTTCCTATCGAGACAAACTCTCAAGTGTTCCGTGTTAAAGTGTGATATTAATTATATTTAAGTAATATTATAAACCAATCGACCCGCGGCTGTGGATTAGTGGTTAGCGAGTGCGCTGACCAATCCTACTTCGACTGTCCGTCTGTAGACTCTCATGTATATGATTGAATGCTGTTTTACGGCACTTTCAGAGGTATTCCAGCTACGCTGTTGCGTGAACATAGTCTTTTTCTCAGTTTCAAACAGACTGCCCCCTTGGCAGTAAACATCAAAAATAGAAACAAATCAACCGTCAAGGACTTACATTATTTTTATTTTTTTAATTTTTTTTGTTTTCTTTTCTGTTTCTGTTTTTGTTTATTTTGTTTATTTTTTCTTTGGCTACAATATCAAATATTTCATTTTATATCTAACACTAAATATATTTTCAATTATTCATGAATATAAATGTCGAGTTTTTCGTTATAGCGAGCCACTAGAACTATGTGTTCTTTTGGCTTTTAGCAGTGGGTGTTTGCCATTGTGCCGCCCTTGAGAAACCGGAGGTAGGCGAGCTGTAGAGGGAGGAGGCCTGTTGTCTATCCCCATCTCTTAATATACATCAACCCAAGGAACTTGCTTCTTGATGGTTTTGGAGAGAGGGGTTCAACCCTCTTGACGTTTATTACATTGGTTGGTGAGTGAGTTCGGCAATTGCAACTGTTGTTTTTACGAGGTTTCCCCCTTTCCACCGTTATTAGACAAGGATCAGTGGGAAGGCATATAAGTGAACTACCCTTGAGCACGACGTTAAACCTCAATCAAACCAACAGACAAACAATATAAACAAGTTGAAATGATGATCTCTGTCGATACTCTCTGAGATGATTATCAAGCAGGTTCGAAACAAGAATATTAAAAGCGGTCTTTACATTTGTTAGATCTATTCTGTCAGGTATATCCTATATTATGTGAATTATTTAACTTAATTTATAGGGCCAATAAGATGGTTTTTCTCCTGCAATATTTTACATGTTCTAATAGAATGTTACACATTTTGTAATCCAGGGATACTGAAAAATGTATAGAATCACAAAACACTTTAGCATAACATAGAATGAAATTAATTCCGATGGTAAAAAAAAAACGATATTCTTATTACGATGAACACATTCTTCAAAGTACATTTTCTTTTTGTAAACTACATATGTTGTAAAGTATAGTAACGCTCTGAAGAAAAATACTGAATTAATTTGACCAAATTTTTTGGTTTATTGATTAAATAAACCGAAGCCACATTACTTTTTTGTGATACTAACGTGTCTGGTCAAAGTTACGAACTTTTAAAATTGTTTCATCACGAGTTTTTGGATTTGACCATATAGTAAATTAGAGACGATCACCGTTATATTAATTCATTTTTATAGAAATCCCTAAGTGGATGAATCCAAACTAAATGTGTCATAATTATACAATTTCTGGATAACAACAACATTTAGAAGTGGGATTATTTATAAATGTGTGCAGGTATTTGTTGTAAAGACAGATATATGTCACTCCAGTGTGATGTTTCGGAACTTCGGACTGGGTCGCCTTCAGGCTAGATAATAAGAAAAGTTCCCGTGTTTTAATTTCAAAAGTATGCGAATTTTTAATCCATTCTTTGGGTTTGGAGATATAATAATCATTTGAGTGCTACAATATACTATATAAAAAATAAGCGTTTATTGTATCCACTATGATTCGAACACAGTTAGTAAATTTCAGATTTCAGCATACCCATTTTTATTGACCTAACGAAATAATTTGGAGGTCAGTTCCTCGCCCAAACTGGATATAGGCAAACCATGTTGGGTAATACAGAACTGTCGCGCTTAACAGCATCCACAAATCCTGCACACTTCTTAGACAACAGTTGTATGGAAGTGTACACATGATTGTGTATAAGGGCAAAGAAACACATGATTTCATTACATAAACTAACCATACAGTTTCTTATGCAATTTAACGGGAATCACAAATTAGTATACATAAGCATATAACTAAATGAGTGGCCGTGTAAACAATGTTACCCACGTATTCACTTGACGTCACTTTGCACATTGTTTATGCAGTTTCGGACCATTATTAATCATGTTTAGTGATGACAGACTGCGGTTAACGTATCATTTTGTGTATCAGGTGTCTCGAAATCATCGTGAGGATTATAGTTGAGTAATTGTCGTAATCATCTAACCTTGTATGATGTTACTAGGCTATTTTGATTTGGATTTTATGTGGTTACTGAAGACTGATAAAAAAAAATCGCTTGGTCATTTATTGCCGCTGTAGTAATTATCGCCGGAGCAATATTAAAATTACGTATAGGAATGTTTGTAATTTTTCAAATGCATTCCTGGTACTATAACCAGTATCTATGCTTTTAAACTTACTCGACAAGTAGACAGGTGCAATAGGATAAACACATTTAAAGCGCTATGATTAAACATTCGCTGACTTAGATTTAACCAACGTAACTCGTTAAAAACATAACTAATAGAACTATCAAAGGAAACTGTAGTCTAAGATTCTTTTTGGGGGAAGTTTTGGAAAATGTCGCTGAATCTATCGTCGGATTACAACTGGGAGGCTGATGATGGTTTTATAAAAGAAATTAAACAAGCGCAATCGTTCGCAACTTTTTCTACAGTATATAAAACTTATAACAAATGAAAACTAAATTTAGCTTCTATAAAACTTCCATGCGATCTGCAAAGAGAAGGTGATAGCATATTTCATACATCAGTCTCGATTTCACTAGCATTAAAACTAACAGCAGAAAAAATAATTTTGTCACACAATATGATACAAGAAGGTAAACAATGTTAATTTGCACTGGCAGGCGTGACCACAGATCGGTTCTATGTTCCATTTAGCTGGAAAGGGGATGTCTCTACGTGCCACGATCTAGTTATTTAGAAGCTTCTGTTTGGTTTGTAATGCAACTAAGGGAATAGCTGCGGAATCGCGAAGTTAACGATATAATGAATAAATAAAATGAATGAATTCCATATCTGTTAAACTGGAACATGCAACATATGCCGGCATACATGTTAAGAGAAGCTAAATTATTCTTGACTAATTCGAATAAATCGATTTGTGTAGAACCGATACAATGTGATTAATGGAAATAACTAATGCCCTGTTAACTTAGGCGAGTCTTTAAGGGGTTTTGTGTAAGGAGTATAGCAATGTCACTCGTGTTGACCGTTTGCTACAATTATACCAGGACCTTTTCCTGCAGAAGAGGCAATTGGGAATAACTGGTTTGTGCCATCGACAATTTACTCCGCTAGTTGTCGTTCGCTGGCTTCCTCGCGAAAATTGATCTTATTGTTGTCATGGGCAGGCGCGGCAATATTTCACTGACTGCCCGAGCTATTGCTAACCATCGACCAATCACCCTCCCTCTCTATGTTTGGTCTACCTTAATAGCATATTTAATACGTTACATTGGAGCCTTTTCTCTGTCGTTTCTGTTCACCATGGCTTTACCAAGAAAGGAGTCCTAATCTACAGCGAGTGTTTGCTGTGCGTGTCGGCATGCTGTTGATGGGCTCTTTTATGTTAACTCGACGACCGTCCCGAGCTGCTGGGCATATCTGGACGTTCAGTATATAAGAATTCCAGAACCTTAGCGTCAACGTGTAATCTATGCGCTTGGTTTACCAGGAACCCTACACCTCTGGCTGTAATCGGTATGGTAAAGTAGTTTAAAAGGAGGCAATTATCCCATCAAGCGGAACGCCCAAGGAAAGCCAAATTACTGTCAGTGTTCAACAGGTTGGGGAAAATTAGAAACCTCTAAGGGGTGTGACTGGTTTGCATTTCATTGGCATCCGTTATTTTGGAACGATGTACGTGTGTTGAATGTCGCTTGTATGCTGTTAAGAATTGGATGGAAAATTTGATGGAGCATTTTTGGGTCACGAGTGACTCTTGTCAGGATATAATTGAAAACATTTTCTAGAGGATATGACAAGGAATATTTTATGGGCATTTGAGACAAGAAATGCTCAAAATGAAAGATTAATAACATATCGAGTTATTACTGGACAGGGATCTGTCATTGTCAATGAAAACATCCGGAGACAGCTTTCATCACACTGACACAAATATAGCCCATTATCAGTAGTAAAACTAATGAATGTGGTCAATTGAAGCCCATTACTCGTCTAGTTATGGATTGGTTATGCCACTAACTTGGACAAGTTCCGACATACCACCCAAATTGACACAAGAACCACCGAGGACAAAGTGCGGGATTGTCGTCAGTGTTCCACATGCGTCAGAGAGCAGCCTCTGAATGGATTTCTTGACGCATTGGCCAAACAAAAATCCCATGGATCTCTGATTCTTTTCATTATTATTACATCCAGCTCAACCCGAGCTACACCATCCATTTTATGCGGTGTGTGAAAGAAACGTTTCAGAAGGGATGTTTAGAAATTGGCAGTGCAAACAGATAAAAAAAAAAGTGTTTTAGTTAATCAGTGATAGCCACTCTCAACGATCGGCATCAGTTTATTCCCAAGGACTTTTTATACCTATTAACGTGACTTGGAACATTGGCATTCGGGAACGTTGAAGACATGTGAATTCCAAGGTTAGATCTGTGACGTGTTCTTAAGCACGCAGCGAGCTGTATTTTTTATATATACTTTTAATGGCTCGATAGCCAAGTTCCGCAACCCGAAATATACCAGAGCCGCCACATAATAAATAAAGAGTGCTTGTGACTTGTGAATTCGCGCATTGACTCATGTATACAATCGGTAATTAGTGTCTGGTAAACTTTCTGTTAAGCTGCGCTAGGAACTGCTATATACCTATTACATTATTGGCATCCCAGAGACGATTGTGCAGACATGGCTTACGACCAACTGTCAGAATACTTCAAGGCTAAAGATACACTTGTTGGGGTAGTCAATGCTTCCTTTGTCCCAGGGGATACTCCCTACAACTTCAGTACAGATGATATCGTTGATGAATTCTTTGGTACATTATATGGCTGGAACAATACAGCATCTGTGGTACTCATTCTTCTGTACATTCCCACCTTCATAATTGCTCTGTTAGGGAATATTCTTGTCATTGTGACGGTAGCTGGGAAAAAGACGTTAAGACAAGTTCGAAATTACTTCTTGATTAACTTGGCTCTAGCTGATCTAACAATAACTTTACTCTGTATGCCAACTTCCGTGGGTTCAATTGTCTATCGTTTGTGGATTTATGGTGAATTTTTGTGCAAAGTAACAACATTTCTACAAGGTAAGTGGACACTTCTTATGATAGCAATCACAAACAGTTTTTGATTATAATAAATGTTTACATTGCAGGAGTGTGTATTTGTTTGGTTTGGGTTTTACGTCGTATAGGGGTATTTTACTTGTCTGACAACGGTTTGCCCAGTCTTCTCTTTGTCCTACTTTAGCGCGGTGGACACCCACTCCGGGAGCGACATCGTCTGACTTTGAGGTCTACATGTGAGCGGTACATACTATTGTAAGCAGCAAACTTGACTCATATTTCCTCTATTTTCGAAGCAAAATGTTACAGTTAATATTTAGATTATAATATATAACATATCGTCCTAATTTAAGAAAGCCCCAAATGATTACAACAAAGGGTATGAACATCTGGAAATGAATGCCATTTGCCAGACTGCTGTGGGGGAATATGTGAGATTCAATCTGGTAACTAGGGATTTGTTCTCACACCAAAAGACGTCTGGAACTGATCGGAGGTTATACATATTTAATGACAGAACATTGCAGTGGACTTTTACTTGGTGGTGCAGACTGCCTTTATTGCCCGATAACAGAAACACGTTGTGAGTAAAAGTCAATCTTATACATGTATGGAGTTTACAAAATGCTTCAGGTCATGTCATGCAGTAGACTTTGCCAATTCTCAAGTTTTTCATCGAGTCTTTGTACAAATACAATTAGATACACAAACCACGCACTCGACAGCATTAAAATGGAGGACTTGTTTTGATACCAAAGGGCCACTCGAAACACCAGGAGTTGGTCCGTCAACTAAAATTAGTGCCAAAATATAGAGATAAAAAATGAGTTTGATTCACTTATCAGTGAAATCAAGGACGATATTACCGTCAACCATAATATTACAAGAAAAGGCACATGTTTCCTTTGTAAACATTATGAAGGAAATCCCTTTTGCTTCTCCCATATGTTTACTGGCACACTTTTTGACGCGCAATCAATTTGATATGTGTGTTTGTTTGATTTTGTTATGACGCAACGTCCCTCACATGTTGGTGTACCAGCACAATTGGTGAAGGGAAGCACCATCAACGCCACGAGCAACAAACAAAGACAAGACAGGATAAATCCAGAACAATCACCAGATGTAATACAAATACATAACACACAGATCTGCTCTGAGAGCACTAGGGCAAACACGAAGCTCCCCCAGAATCACTCAATTTGAAGCGGCGAGAGGTAGCGAGATGGCTTCGATCAGCGTCCACATCTGTCGTTACCAATACCTAACGTGAAATATTTCTTTAAACCCGAATGTAAAAACTATTTTAAATCCGCAGACAAACAGAAGAATTGTGGTTTTGATACCGTTTTACTCAGCCAGGTGTGTATGGAGTCCCTATTGTTGTAATGTAACAGGTGTAAACGATGACAATATAGACTTTTGAGATCGCGAATTTTTGATGTCGCGATCTCTACTTTTTTGTGATGGTCACAGCTTTTTATATGCTGTGACCTCGATTTTTTTTTTGTAACAAAACATATCAGAATTATCAGTTAAATATGTAGAACACAGAATGTATATCGCGTCCCCGCCGCTTAATATTTTAGTTTAGAAATATGTTGGACAGACATTCTCCTTATTTTAGCCCGAACACAATGTAGTCTACCAATAACAACGCCAAAGAAGATGTTTAAAAAATCAACCTTACATAGGGGTAAATAATATTTGCGTGATGCCAAATGCATTTATCATCTTTCCCTCTTTCAAAAAGAAATATATCTCAGTTTTAGTCCATATTTGGGAATTATATGTACATAAAATTTCTTTATTTCGAATTTCTTTACCGTTGTTTTACAGTAAGCACTATTAAATGGGCCCCGTAGGTGTGTGTTTATTTATTGCTTCTAGGTTCACTAAATAAAAAATCCAGAGGGTGTATACAGATGACTCGATATAGCTCCACCAGGTCAATTATCACTATTCTAGCTGACTAATCAGCTAGACATCAACTAACTATCTAACTATATATATAAAACGATATATAAAACGAACTTCGTCTTCCATATTTCACACTTCAGTGCCTTTTTACATAAATATTTTAAAAGCGTAACTACAGTCTTGTTTTCGTTGTACACGTGTCTGATTGGTGTAACCGTTGGTAGAAATCAATCCGGTTGAATTTGTTCGTTATCTAACTCAAATTCAGGACTTTTAAATAATTTTAAAAAGAACATGTTCAAGGGTACCTCCTGTTATTTTTTTATCATAACATTCGCGTAAAATAAACAAGTGTAGTTATTTGGTGGAAAATTAGTTTTGATATCTGGCGTCCTTCGATAGGTTTTGTCATAAGGCCCAACGGAAATGAATCACAAGGTAATAAAACTAAAGGGACATGAGATGAAATGAAATAAATCCCAAGATAATAAAAATCCAGGGACATAAGATGAAAGGAAATGAATCCCAAGTTAATAAAACCATAGGGACATAAAATGAAAGGAAATGAATCCCAAAATAATAAATCCACAGGGACATAAGACGAAAGGAAATAATCCCAAGGTAATAAGGCCAGAGGGACATAAGACGAAATGAAATCCATCCCAAGATAATAATTCCACATGAACATAAGATGAAAGGAAATGAATCCTAAGATAATAAATTCACAGGGACATAAGATGAAAGGAAATGAATCCTGAGATAATAAATCCACAGGGACATAAGATGAAAGGGAATGAATCCCAAGTTAATAAAACCACAGGGACGTAAGATGAAATGAAATAAAACCTAAGATAATAAAACCCCAGGAACATAAGATGAAAGGAAACGAATCACAAGGTAATAAAACCAAGGGACATAAGATGAAGGGAATGAATCCAAAGTTAATAAAACCCCAGGCCCATAAGATGAAAGGAAATGAATCACAAGATAATAAAACCCCAGGGACATGAGATGAAGGGAAATGAATCACAAGGTAATAAAACCAAATGGACATAAGATGGAAGGAAATGAATCCAAAGTTAATAAAACCCCAGGGACGTAAGATGAAGGGAAATGAATCACAAGGTAATAACTCCACAGGAACAAAAGATAAAAGGAAATAAATCCCAAGATAATAAAATCCCAGGGACATAAGATGAAGGGAAATGAATCACAAGGTAATAAAACCCAGTGACATAAGATGAAAAGAAGTTAATCCCAAGATAATAAAACCCCAGGGACATAAGACTAAAGGGAATGAATCCCAAGTTAATAAAACCCCAGGGACATAAGATGAAAGAAAAAATAAATCAAAAGATAATAAAACCCCAGGGACATAAGATGAAAGGAAATGAATCACAAGGTAATAAAGCCACAGGGACATAAGATGAAAGGAAATGAATCCGAAGATAATAAATCCACAGGGACATAAGATGAAAGGAAATAAATCCCAAGATAATAAAACCCCAGGAACATAAGATGAAAGGAAATGAATCCAAATATAATAACACTAAAGGGACATAAGATGAAAGAAAATAAATCCCAAGGTAATAAAACACAATTACATAGTACACAATGGGCATAAAGCCCAATGGCATAATATACAAGTGACATACGGCACAATTACATAATACATAAGGGGGCATACGACCCAATTACATAATCCACAAAGGGCATAAAGCCCAATGGCATAATACACAAGGGACATAAAGCCCAATTACATAATACAGAAGGAGCATAACGCCCAATTACCATAATACACAAGGGACATAAAGCCCAATGACGTAATACACAAGGGACATAAAGCCCCATGACGTAATACACAAGGGACACTAAGCTCGATCACATGATCTTAGGGGAATAAAACCAATGGGATATAGCAAACGCTATTAGACCATATATACATATGACCTTACTACATACATGTAAGTTTATCTGTTTGTTTGGTCGGGATTTAACTTCGTTCTCAAAGGTTTTTCGCTTTTATGACGAAGGACTGTCATTTCACTCAACAAAATAAAACAAAAGTGGAGCCCCGTTGTGTTACTCTTATCTGAGCTCGACTAGGGGAACTCAAACCAGTTAAAACTCAAAATCGTATAAACCGATTTAAGACCTTGCCTATATAATATCGTTGTATCAATTGCATAGCGTTGGCTGCCGTGTCAATGGCCAGGTTATTTTCGACTTATTTCATTTATGCGCCATTCTGGTTATACATGTATTGATGTACTGGGATAAATAATTGCACTGGTTTCATGTCACCTTGACCTTAGAATGATTATGTCCAACATCTCTCATTATAACTTCTGTGATCCGCTATTGATCGATGATGAGATATCTGAGAACATATGAGGACGAAAGGCTGCATTCACAACTCGCTCAAGGCTAAATACACATGATCTGTCTATGCAACCAGGCATCTCAATGACTTCAGCGTATCTGCAAGTCTACTCGTGCGAATGGAAATACAAACGATATTAATTGTACCATTTAGTAGCAAATTAAGATTTGTTTGTTTGATTGCTTGGGGTTTAACGTAGTAAACATGACTGACGGCGTGCCAGCCCAATAGGTGAAGGAACCCACCCTATAGGCTGCTGGCAAAAAAGTCAAAACAGGACGAACACAGGACGATCACAGAACACAATACACAGCCATAACAGAGAGATTGGCTCCCTGTTCTCACAGGAAGCTAACTCCAACAACCTGTAGCAAATTAAGAAGAACATAAAATTCGGCATGTTGAACATGTTATGGGTATAGTTTGTATTATATACAAACCAATGCACCATTAGCCACTCTCCATTGTGTCTTGATAATGTGCCTGGGGACAAGTGGTCACATAAGGTAATAGTTCTTTAATGCTGGGGCTCATAATTGAAACCAATAGATTTATTCTTCTCTGTTATTCTGTCGTTTAACCTATATTGACAACTACAATGAAAACTAATTAGTATTTAAAAATCAAACCAGACAGAATTACTGGTTAACTAGCTATGAAAGAGTTTTCAATTTACGACACGTCCCTCGTCTCACGCCTTATTCCATTTATTGTTAAGGTTTTCAACAGTAGTGAAAGAGAAACCAAATGAAAAGTGACATCTACAGGCTATAAAACGTATCTTTCACAAGCGTTTCGCGAGTTCTTTCCCCCCAGATCTAGAATGGAAGCCAGGGTTTATTTTGTCGTATTAGCATTTCTGTCTTTTTTAATTTCATCATTTTGTCATTCTAGTTTTGGTCATATAAATGTATCTCAATGGCGATGAAAACTTACGCCCGTTTTAAGTTTGTCAGTTGCTTGGTAGACCCCTATTTTGTTTCTTCGACATAGTTTTTTTCTCAGGGTATGCCTGTTTTTTGTTTATTAGATGTGAACTTCAGTTGATGAAAGATCCGTCAAGTTCAGTTTAGCAGACATATCCGTGGATGGTCGAAGTCTATAGGACTACTTTGTTACTAAGACGTTGATGTACTTATAGATAGACCCGTTTTAAAATTTTTATTAAAAATAGACTTTTGCAAATGGAAGACCCCGGATTTGTTAAGAAATGTTCTTCCCTTGATGATGGATGGCAGGCTTCTGTTTTGTTTACGAGTAATGAGTTTCCTTTGATGATAGATGGTAGACCCGTGTTTTGTTTACGAGCAATGGGTTTCCTTTTGATGATAGATGGTAGACCCGTGTTTTTTTTTATGAGACATGGGTTTCCTTTGGCGATGGCTGGTAGACCCGTGTTTTGTTAACGAGTATTGGGTTTCCTTTTGGTGATAGATGGCAGATACCCTGTTTTGTTAACGAGTAATGGGTTTCCTTTGATGATAGATGGTAGACCCGTGTTTTGTTAACGAGTAATGGATTTACTTTGGTGATTGCTGGAAGACCCATGTTTTGTTTATGATTCATGAGCTTCCCTTTGATGATGGCTGGTAGACCCGTGTTTTGTTTACGAGTAATGGATTTAGTTTGGTGGTGGCTGGTAGACCCGTGTTTGTTTATGAGAAATGGGTCAATTTGATATATGCACCTGTTATTCACTTCACCTGTTTAGTTGCTGAACGCAAATTACGTTAATCCATGTAGTCCATGTCTATGCACTATTTGTTTAAATATATATTGCCTAACAGACTATTGGTAGATTCTTATTCTGTATTTGATACATTTTCATCTTTTGATAGTCGACATACGTTTTGTTTATCAGATATGGATTTCCATGGCTCGTACCTTGAGTTTTGTTTTTGGGAAAATTATGTCTTGTTAACTGGAAAAGTGTGTCTCATACATTTATCGTTTTGTGTATAGTTAAATTTAAACGGACCTCTGATGGAACTTGAGGCTAATGAGCTTTTGATTCACCGTCTAAATGGTTTAATTGATTGATTAATTGATTGATTTGTTGGTTAATTGGTTGATTGGAGTTTTACGCCAAGCTTAATGATATTTGATTTGTATGACGGTGGTGTATTCCAACAATGAATGACACTAGCAAAACTATGGTGTGAATTGTTTCTGTAATGATTGAAAGTTAATTTTCCTCCAGTCCTTAGCCAGAACGGTCGTCTAAATGGACTCCTGACGTTGTTGGCAAACAGTGTTATCGTATGCAGTTGAAAAAAGACCTCGCACAAAAACAGTGAAATGCACTTAACATTTATCTTAGTAAAATGTACCTTATACAAACTGTAGTTTCATCGTTGTGTGTTGTCAAAGAAACTTAGACGAGAGTAAACACTTAAATAACAATCGTATAATTTCGCCTCGATTTCAAAGTCTGTCATAACAATTTTAAGCTATAAACCTCTACTTTGTAAAGTGGCAGTAACTTTATGAATACACCTATTTGAAGAATAAAAATACTGATGTTTATAAAAAAAAATAGAACAATTTACAGAAATCAATAACAATATATCAAAGAGTTTCTATAGCTTTATAAAGTAGACGTCAGACGAAAGACAATACGAGTCAGAACTCTCAGGTTAGGTCCACACAGATTGGATCTGTCAGTTGAATAATGTGTTCAGAGTGAAGGGTCGCCACTTTCCATGTGTAAATCTCAGTGTATTCGACAGGTCGCTCTCTATTTTGATAGCCCTGATTTATTGATTAGATTTTCCAAGTTACTGTATGCGGTGGCTTACCCACAGTAATCTGTCATCAAATAAACCCACAGCTACTAATATTGATAGCGGCCATGCTTCTTTTGGGTTTTAGAAATCGTTATTGCACATGTAATTTAGTATACACTCGCGACCACTGTAAGCCATCAATGCATTTTTTGTACATTGTTGTCATAGCATTCCGGAAACGGTATTTCTTTACCCGGTCTGACGTCATTGACATCGACTGATCGCAGCACGTGACATCCCGTGAGGAATAGTTGATGGGATATGAGAAACTAAATTGAGCAACTCGCCTTAAAGGTGGAGTGGAATTTGTGATTATCTCTAGCCTTGGGTCACATTTAGGGAATTCCTGTAGAAGATTACATGTATAGCTGTGGAATTACGTCTTTATCCTACAAAATTACTTCGGTCACTATACTAAGTGATATTTGCATAAATGTCACTTCTTTTTCATTGTTCCCAGCCACGAAACCACTGGGATTAATCTCTTTAATTAAGCATAATATCGACACAAATTATACTGATAGCAGCGTATGAACATCATCGTGGCCGTACTGCAACCCCGGGTCGATATTTAGTAAACTTGGTTTTCTAATCATATACAAACGACGAGTCTTGTCCCGAACACTATGTATGTCTTAGTCTATATGTTTTGAAAAACTTTGATCCCCACGATTGCAAGTATTTGAATGTGCTGAAGTTCCACTAATAATTTAAAAACTTATTACAAATTGGTTAATATATTAAGAAAAGTTAATCTACATTTGCGTGGTTTATTTCTTAAAATGCAATTACTATTTCACTTAACGAATTGGTGTATTTAATTAGGAGACTATTTCTTAAGCTGAAAAAGAGCGTCTCATTTTAAACGATCTGAGTAGACGCCTTTGTCTGTCCCACTTAACTATAATGTTATGACATCAAATACGAAAACAATCTTTATTTTACAAAACAATTTTCAAAAAATTCAGAAGCGAACTTTAAGAAATGAGGCACCCTTGAGATGCCTATATTATTCTGCTTTTAATGCAACATATCTCAATTTGCTTTGGTTTAAATTTTCGTCACGGGATTTATCTTGGGCACACCATCAAAGTAAAGCACAGCTTTTTTCATGGGACGACTTAGGGGATCTAAGAAATGCACTAGCTTTATTAAGCTGTTACCCTATAAGAGAGAAAAAAAAGCCTTCACTTGGTAAGGGGGGGCTGGGATATTATTTCAAGAGACCATTGTTGACCGTACTGAGTGGATATTTTAATACATTTTCTCTATCCTCATGGAAAGACAAAGGAAATTGAATCAATGAATTAGCACTTAGAAAAGCTTGTCAATTAGCACTGTTGGATGAGCAATCAGTTTGGCCTGTCGATAACACCGATATCTAAACACGAATATTCGTAGCCTTTAATTTATGAACATAATTTCCGCGACAAACACGTGTATTTTGTGAGGACTCTAATACAAATACCGGAAACTGATTCATATTTTATTCTTCTCGTTTTGGTTATACTTTAGTACATGTGCTCTCCAGGGTCCAGCTTATGTGTCTAAATCGCCATCCCTTTCAGATATGTACATAGACAAGCTACTCAGCTAAAGCAATATTTAAAATTATATATAAAATAAAAAAACATATGTATATTCCGAAAAGCAGAGATCAGTTTGCAGGTTATACAATTGGCAATGTCATTACAACTGCCTGTTCTAAGATAGCACAAATGTAGAAATGACGGGGTATACAACGTTACGCATATCACGCTCAAACGTCTGTCGGAACCACTTATTTATACTATAATACAGCCAAACACATAGTATGCCGAGAATTTGGAAATTTAATACTTTTATAACACCTGGTGTCTATCATATACCGATTTTTGGGGGGGTATTTAAATAGTATTCGGGGCTAAATCTTATGAGATGGAATAGTTTGATTATTTTAGGGGATGGTAAACATGGTACCAGATTCACAATGCTATCAGCTAAACATTTTCAATACAAAGCCTCCGAGAGAAACCATTACTCGTTTTAATCGTTTATCTTTGTGCGCTACTAATGTTTTCTGAGTTTTCAATCATGACATTCATGGATTAGATAAGGTAATTGTAATTATTAAAACTATATATGATGAACCATTTATTATAATACCAGAGCAGTCTAAATGACATATGTACACCTGTGTTGTATGACATTCAATTGGCTTCAATCTAATACATTAAAAGACAATAAGGTGTTACCGGAAATCGAACCCTTATAACAGAAATTCCTTAGACTAACACAGGCAAAAGAAACGAGATTATTTAACAGGTTCTATCCTTTTTAAACAATAAACTGACAGTTCTGAGAGACACAGCCGCTACTCGACCTCTTCCTACAACGTGATATCCGGATAATTGTCATACAAAAACATTAGAAACTAAAAAATGCTGTCTTGTATATTTCTAAAAATTAATCAGACTGCATGGCTCAGCGAAGTTAATTAATGAAAACCGATTAATCCTCTGATGTTTTAGATAAACTTCGGGAGACATGTTCCTGCATATATCTTAATCTCCAGTTTTAATGGATATCCCATACACATCTAGAGAGAATTAATGACAATGCATATGGTATAAAAAAAAATATAAAGTTGTAGCACACGTAATATTCGGTTATTTCATAGAAATGGAAACTTGACGAAGGATTATATTCGCCAAGAATAATAGGAGTTATGAGTTGCATGCATCTGATAAAACAGGAAGTTTCAGATTTGCCAAAAAGAGTTCTTGTTCTTTAAAGGGGAAGACCACCCAAAAACCATATTCTATAAATAAGTAAAACTTTTTGTGTGTAATACAATACATTAA
>JARFOD010106069.1:0-15964 GCA_031763545.1 Mopalia muscosa
AGTTGCCATTACCATTTAACTCAAGTATGTATGAGTTTTGTAATTGAATGAATGGTCGGCAAATTCCATGGGAACGGTCACCAGCAGTCTGCGTTAATATTTACCACTACTAACTCCCAGTGAAGGACTCCCAAAGCCGTGTCTTGATTTTGGTAATTGCTCTTGCCTTATTTCGTAGCCCCCAAGAGAAATACCAAAACCACAGCAGAAAAGTTCAATAACTAGGCCTTATACTTATTACTCATGATATGTTCACCTATCTTTGAGACTTAGTATAAAGGTTTTGTAAGTGCGCTTATCGCCGTTTGAGTTTGGACATTCAGAATCTCCATCTAACGGAAAACTACCAGATGACTAAATTATCTGTAACAGTAGGCCTATATGCTGATGAACAAACTTCAGCTACTCCTTTGAGGCGGGCTGTCCCCGAATATATTATTCTAAGACAGTCATTGCTTCCATTGCAAGTTAATTGAAGCCTGTCCCAAAACCAGTGACATACTGAACTGAAGTTAGTACAAGCAAACTGGTACTTATTTGCATGATTGCTTCTTTTCATCCTGTGAATATAATCCAAACCACCTTAAGGTATCCTGGTTTGGCCCTAACATTAAATCACCAATGGTTTTATATTTTCACCTTGTCAAAAACTAAACAAGGCAGAATAATTTCAAGTTACCCTAGTTTCAACCATTCTAAAATGACGCCCAGACGTCGATCAATATGATAGAGGCTTGATGAAAGCGGTTTATCGGGTAATTGTACAGAACAACTGATTCATTTTTAGAATATCTAAAGATATGTTTATTTTTTCAATAGTTTTTTTGGCTAGACTGCTGTTAAAAAGTACAAAGTTAATAACAGTACCAAAGAGAAACAAACTTTTTTTAATCGAAGAATGACTTTTGTGCCTTCCAAAAGTGAATATTCACAGCATTTTCGTTATTGCATCATATTATTGAAGAAGCCAGAATTAATTGGTTGTTTAAAGTCTTAGAAAATAATTGTTAGAAAAAGATAAAGTAACAGCATACTGTATTTCGGCCATGCATCGTTGTCCAAGACATGAATTAATTGGTAAATTTCTTTGAAAATAATTTTAAAACCCAGGATAACCTTTAGACTATGATAAAAACAACTTGCAAAATTGAAATAAAATGCTATTCCTTAGTATATATTCCTTAGATTCAAGTCGAGAAGAAGAGGGAAATTTCATGAATAATCGACCCCCAAACTAGAGAGACATATACCCATAAATGTTAGTTTCCTTGCTAATGTTGTCAGTTTACCATTGTCGCCCAGACAAAACATCCGCTAAAGACTAACAGTATAAACTGAGTCAGTAGAGACATAAGGTCTCTTTTCTGAAATTCTATTTAAAGAAATGTTCAAGTAGGTTTATGTGTTGAATTGGGGTTTTTTAATTATTTTTTCTCTGTAAGATTTAGCCGCAGAAAGGAGATCAATTTGCTGGAGATGTCAAAAGGAAGTAATCGATTCCTGGTCTAAGGTTGTAGTGCTGTTTGACAGCGCTGATCAAGCCAGTTATTCATTTCAAATTCTAAAGGCACACTGTTTATAAAATCAAGCAATTTTACAGAAACAAAACGGTCCTGAGTATTAGACCAACATGAGAGAGAAGGTAGACAATTCCCATCTATATGTTCATATTCATAGTAGCCTACCATATAATATCGTCTGGTCTTAAAACATGTGAACTAAATAAAGGTTTTTGATTGGTATATACTTGTATGACGAGAGAAAAATAAATGCTAACAATAGTAATACAAGGATATTTATTACCCAACAGAACCAAACACTCTCATAAGCGTGGTCTTGTATCGAGAGTACTAATAATTATCTTTACAGTATTTTTTTTTTTTCGCATAATAAATTGGATGTCGTTTTGTGGCAAATTTATTCTTTTGTCGAGGCACAAAGTGGTTTGTTTGGTCAAAATGATTTCACCTGCTGTTAATAATGATAGGAACTATTGCTTTCTATTACAATTTCTTACAAAAATATACTGTGTTGTGTACTATAGGTGTTGTGACATTCGACACACGCAGACAATAAGGATTGCATTTTTTTGTACAAATAATTTGTTTTCTCGAAAAAGTCATAGGCAACGCTACCAATTTAAGGATAACAAATACAGTTTTACAACCGACAAGTCGACGTTTAATTTCGAACACTTGATTGAAGCACAAATGTAATCCGATGTATATTTTGAAGTTGCAGAGGATATTAACACAGACGTCTGGATTATTCCTGATGTGTTCGTCAGATCTTTCGCATTGTTGAGCACTCGATATATTTATAGTTACAAGCTGCGTACCGATGAGAATTTGATATGTTGTTAGAGCTTCCGCATTGTTAAAAGCTCAATATTTTTTTATTCATTCCGCATTGTTGAGTACTGGTACTCGATAAAATGGTTATAATATGTGTAATTATGCGAACTCGATAAATATATATATATAACTTCCAAACTGTTGAGAACTCGATATATTAGTCAGAATTGCCGTGTTGAGGAGAACTCAATTAACTACTTAGAAAGTCTTACGTAAGAGAATTCGCCAAACACATTCTCTTGTACCTTAAAACAAAAAACACAATACAGCCAGAGTCCTTTTGGGGGAACCGGGGGAGGGGGATTCAAACAACTAATATGGTTTGTCCACATACTTCCCTTTAATATATTTGTCAGCAAGTCAATGTTATTATACAAAATAGTAAAGAGAATGCGTGTGTACCGCGCTACCTAAGTCGAATATGAAATGGCTATTTTTTGGCAAGTTTCCAAGGAACATGTTGCAGTTTTCAATGTTAATATGTGATAGCGTGTCAGCCTAGAAAGGGCCAGACAATGTTTCACATTATATGTTGATTTGGAATGAACAATGACATCAATTAAGATGAGAGATTTCTAATCAAATTTGAGTTGCGTAACAGCATCAAAAGATCCCACTTCCGGGTGTTCTATTTTTAGACTCTTGCTTCCAGCAGAAACGAGATTGATTAAAAACCTAGAATTCCTCTTCTATCACAGACAGGCGATGAACTTATTCCTTTAAACCAATCATCAAAGTCATCACGTGTCCAGCCTCTACTGGATGAAAGATAATTAACACGATACATTGGTTGCCAAGGGTAATTACATGTATCTGTATAAATGTTCTAGTGTGACTGTCAATGAAAATAACCTTAGTTGTTTAGTACACGCATTGTATTTTATGGACTTCAGGTTGTTTTATTATTATTATTGGGTAGCAGGTTTCATGTATAGACATTCCACTGAACTGGACACTGGAGGAATATTACTTTTCCAGCAGAGCAAAACATTTGACATTTAACGGTTCTGTTAGTCTTGTAATTACTGTTCGATACACCGCTGTCATATAAGTGAATAACCCTGGGACAAGACAACAAAGCAAACCTTTTTGTTGAATCACTTTAACGTTATGGTCAAGGGTGTTGCACTTCTATGAAAGCTATGCGCACTTACTAGTGTACAGGCTTTTTACACAACTCTAACCTTTGACCTGGTTTGTTTTCATTAGAAAATCAGTGTTCCTCCAGCGCCATGAGGACACAGAAGTAATGTTCTTGGAGCATACTACCCTTAGTAAAGAGGCAACCCAAATGAAGTGTCCGGTAGAAAATACCATCGAAATACACTGATACCAAACAACAGCTAGAACCACGTCGTCAACAGTACACATCAGTAAACATAGTGCGTTACAACACATCATGTAATAGACTAAATAAAGGATGATAAATAATGACGTGTAAATCAATGTTATCAAGGTCATGTGGCCAATTTCCCAGGAGAATCAGACGGAATGAACGGCTTTCAGAAAAGGGAGCAGTAAGCATTTGGAAATGAAAAATGTATATACTTAATCAATAATCTTCAACCAATGACAGTGTGAAAAAATTCGTAGGTAAAAACTAATGTCATCCACATCAATCAACCAATCAATCAACCAATCAAAGCCAAACAATCAGCTAAACAACCCAGCAAAACCAACCAATCAAATTTATCTCTTAGCATCCCCAAATTTAGAAAACCCCAAAACCAAAAACTTGTATGATCTTATAACAGGGAACAACGTATAGGAAGCAGCGTCCAAGTGTTTAGAAAACGGATTTCCAAGGGTTTTTTATGAGCTTTTCATCCCCATATCTTATCATCGTTGGACCACCCATGCAACCAAATGAATAGCAACAAATACGTTGAAGTTTTATCACAAGTATTAACATATCAGAACAATCCATTAGCTAATCAGATTCTATCTCAGACCAGACAGGGAGGCAATATGATCAGACTGTACAAATATGCGCTGGTCATAAGGGATTGTTTGTGAGAAAGTTTGGTAATGGCCAAATGAAGCCTTAACCTTACGTAAACACTCATTTCGAATAACTTTACAGACAAATAATTTTAATATTTTCCCAAAAGTATTGATAAACTATTTATAAGCAGATTTTTAAGATATATAAGTCAATAAGTTTATGAAAAATGCTGTAATAAATCTCCACAATTATGAATATGATTTGGCCGGTTCGTATTCAATTCTAACCCCCTTTTTAGACGCTACCCTCTCGGTTTAAGGAGTATATCCCTGTCTTCAGACGCTACCTGCTTAGTTAAAGTGGTATACCCCCTCTTTTCAAACGTTACCCTCTGGGTTTAAGGAGCCAAAGTCTATCGATATTGGTAATTTAACCAACCGATTGGTCTTCTTCAGACTTTGTTCCTACACGGCCAGTAAAGACGCTCGAGTGTATCATATCTATAATTTTTCACAATAATGTAGGGGATATCCACTGGGAAAGTTGTTCTATCGCTAAATATCTGCCTCATATGATCAATTGGTATGTGATAGATTGTCAGAAATAGATACCTGATTTCACATATTAGATTTCCACACAAATCAATAGCTATATCTCCTACATTTATTCTTCGATCAAGCCTGTATCGTCTTTGTCTATTGATTTTGCAGCCTAATAATTCCAACAAAGATTGACGGGGAAAAATATTTTCTCGCGGCCTACCTTGATTGGTCTAGAGTGTACCATTCATAGAGTGCACATACTTCTGGAGTCACTGGTTCGATTCAAGCACAACAATTGTGGGTTGAAACACCAGCAATGGTTGTCCCCAGTATTCTCCCCACAATACAACTAAGCAGATAGGTTGATCTAACATCGGCTAACTAAATGAATGAAAAAAAGTATCTGGTAATCAGTGTTGATATGTGTTGATGATTTTCTTTCCTCTTTAAAAAATCCCATCTGTTTAGATTGTCTATTCAATTCCTCTAAAAAAGAGTTAATTATCGAGGTTAAATTTGGCGTTAAACAAAATCAGTCGACTTTCAAATGCCAGAAAGGTGTCAAAGAACATAAGAGGGATTATGTGTCAGAACATAATGATTTGACCATGACAAATTCATAAACGATTTTTAAAAAAAGAACAAAGATCAATTGAGGACATGATGTATGACCACGCGAGCGGCGGCCTCACTTTGAAATATACGTCAATAGCTTTGATCAAACAAGTACATTTATGTATTTAAAGCTAACAAGATAATTTGATACAATTTCGGCGGCAATGAAAAGCTGATTAAAGTGGCTTTAAACAAAAAAGTGAATCCAAATTATTTTTGATCAATAACTGGAGATAATTAGCTCTATCACATTTTAATAACCACAATAAATGGTTTGTAAATTATAGTAAGATTTTGGGCTTTATTCAGATGATATGCTTCCCAATGACATAAGAGGATATATCATGTTTATCACCTATTTTCTTATCTGATTAAATTGCTTCATTGTACAATCATTATGGCTCAATCGATATATCTTCTAGTTCTAGTGGTTCAGGGCAATGGTTAAACCTGACGTATGAACAACACGAAGGGCCCGGATATGCCAAAATTAAGATTAACTTGAAGGGAAACACTTTGAGCAATCTAAATTTACAATTAAAGCCAAAGTGATACAATTCAAAGTCAAGAGTCAAACACATTTGTTTATTTATTTATTTAAATGTTCAAATAGCGTGCCACGATTTTCAGTAAAACTTGACCCTGGTCTATCAGACGGGAAAGGGCCAGACAGAATTATACACTCTGCGTTACAGTTGTTTGAACAATGGCATAAATTAAGTCGAGATATGTCTAACCAAAGTTGGGCTGTGCATAGAATTGAAGACAACACGTTTTCCCAGTGTAATACTTTTTTTAGAGGTTTGCTTCTAACAGGAAAATGCTAGAATTAAATTCTGCCAATGATCAGCTATCAGATACATGGACTGAATTTATTCCAATAATTCAGCCGCGTGAATTCAGTTCGCGTGTTTACTGGATAATAGATAATTAATTGGATACATTTACTCAACAAATCGGGACTTGCGATAAATAGAGCTAACTGTGTCGTCTTTAAGCAAAACACCCTTGAGCGCGGCGCTCAAGACCAACAATTCAACCATTTACGTTTTTTCGTCCGCCTCTCCAACCACAACTTTAGAAGATCCCAATGTATTGATCCACGTGTATGTGAGAGTTCTCTAGACTGTCGAGAAACGTAAAGGTTGGCCACATATGTCATACATGTTAACTATCCGACTATGCATTGATAGCCTTGTAGAAGTCTGTCGATCGGAGTCTTTTGGTTTTGTTTCTGAATCTGAATTAGTTCAACTTTTAATTATTTAATGAAAAATTGGATTTTAGTCATGGGCTTCTGAAAGTTATCCTCCCGCCGCTAAGCCACCCATGCAATGACATAGTTAACAGAGCTATATACTGTTGCGTGTTTATGAACATTATTAAAATAAGAGATAAGGTGGCAAATGTATCAGATTCAACGACAGACCCACGGGAGAAGTGATGTGATCTGATTATGTGAACACAATAAGTCTGGAGATATACAAATTTAATATTATACCCAAAGTATTGACCAGAGATCTGGGTTATTCCACACATATCTTAAGATTGCGGCAATATTTGCAACAGACTCGTCTTCTTGAAACATGCTCAATGCAGATGTTCTAGCTTCTAGACCATTTTGGAGTATACGATATGACAAGTGAATTACTTACTACAAAATAATAAGCACAAAGTTTTAAAAAAAATAACGATTGGCTAAAATTGATGTAAACAGACACGAAAGTGGACATGAAAGGAATCACTGTACTCAAATCCCCGATGTCGGCTGAGTCATGCACTGTCTTGACAATCAAGGACAAAGATTAATGCGACAACATAGTGAACAGATGAGCACATCTAGACAATTAGTAGAATGGTAGCCAATTTCATGATCAAATAAGTAACGGTGAGTTCGTTGTTCATCATACTCGGTTGGTTTAAGACAATATCTGTAAATTTCCCAATCCTATGCTCAGTCATCCAGAAGAGCACTGTTAATTAATTAAGTCTTGTGTAAGAACATAACCTCCATGATTAAAATAATGTTTTATATTTCTTGGTCAGCAGGATAACAGATCAATACAATTCAAATAGAGAGGTATGAGTCTACCCTGAAGATGATCACGTGGTATACTGTGGAAGCTAGGTCAGTAAATATTAACATGGGCCCAATTTTCTTAACACGGCAAAAAGACTTTCCCAATACCACTGATCCGGGATACTATAAGGTTTGGCTTAACTGAATCATATCTCTAAATTGTCACAATAATGTAGTGGATATCCACTCGGAAAGTTCTTCTATCGCTAAATCTCCGTCTGATATGAT
Organism: Mopalia muscosa; assembly: GCA_031763545.1. Classification (NCBI taxonomy): domain Eukaryota; kingdom Metazoa; phylum Mollusca; class Polyplacophora; order Chitonida; family Mopaliidae; genus Mopalia; species Mopalia muscosa. Next base: position 7,765 of record JARFOD010106069.1, read on the forward strand.
CAATTGATCTGCGATAGATCGTCTAAAATGGCACCTGATTTTATCAATTAGATTTCCGAAGGGTATCTTGAGCTATATCTCTAAAATCTATTCTTCAACCAAGCATGTCTTTGTCAATCGATTTTGCAACCTACTAATTGCAACACCTTGAAACAGTGAGGCAACGAATACGTTTCTATAGCTGATATAATCAAAAAGTCTGCGAGAGATTGTCGGAAGTAGAGACACGATTTCGCATATTGGGAGTCTTAACTGATTCTAGAGCTATATCTCCAAACGTCATTGTTCGATCAATCAAGTTTTGTCACTGCACAAACGATTTTGCATCATAATAATAGCAATACCATCAAAGATAACTGTGTAAGCTCTTCACGTGATTGAATTCCCCTTATTAGGATAACCACTGAGGCTGAGCTCGACTCAAAAAGCGTTCAGGAAGACGGATAAGAATATAAAACGGAGGATGTGTCAGACAGGCCATTTGTGAGCCTTCTTTTTTTTTTTTTTGACTGATATTTGAGCATTAGCAATTCGACAAACAATTTTATAAAAAAAGAACAATTGAGAAAATGATTTTTCCCCACAGAAACGGTGGTAAAACTTTGACATAACTAGTAAATAGTATATATTTAGTATAAATAATTGCAAAAGCTTGAAAGATTGAGGCAACGATTTTTTGTCTGTCGCTGATATGATCAATAGATCTGCGAAAGTTTGGCATAAGTAGAGAGATGATTTCGCCTATTAGGCTTCTAAACAGATTCTAGAACTATATCTACAAGCGTCATTGTTCGATCAATCAAGTTTTGTCGCTGTACAACAGATTGTGCAACATAATAATAGCAATACCATCAACAACGATTGAGGGGAAAATACAGTTTGCGGTTTCCCGTTTAGGTCTAAAAGAGCGCCATCCATAGAGTTCAAAGTCTAATCTGGTGAGGTCTTCACGTGGTTGAATTCAGCTTGTTAGAAAAATCAACGAGGCTTTGTTCGACTCAAAAAGCGTCCAGAAAGATGGATAATAATATAAAACGGAGGATGTGTCAGACCAGACTGTTTCTGAGTATTCTATTTATTGACTTCCCAAGCATTATTTATGTTAAGTCTGGATATGATAATATCAAGCCATGTTGCGCAGTCAAATGATCAAATGGATTCTGTAGACCGCTAAATGTAACCTCATCGTTGTTGATATTTGCAAGTTTCGGGTGGATTTAATGATACTACCAAGGGTATATATTGGAGTAAACCACCCAAATATGGCAAAGAATGCGCTTAGCAATTGGCAGCAACATAGGTTTGTCCATTAATTTTGTAAACTAGACAAGAGATACTATACACCACCACCCATAACCAATCAGAGAATTGAGGACGTGTTCGGTTCTAACTAATGACAATTAACACCAAACAAAAATCCCGGTTCGACAGTGGTGTTGAAAATCAAGTTACTGACCCGACAAGAATCCTTTATGGATCTAAACCAACAAACGCTTCAGCCAGGGTTGTCTGACGATAAAAGGCCAATTCTAACCGATCAATTTGACTGGCGTTAATCATCTAAATATGGACAGGAATTCACTTAGCCCCCTAATCGCTTCATTCGATCGTAGCTCTGTCTGAGCTTACGTCGGGTATCTGGTTTGTCAATACGATTTGGGATACCATTAACCAAAAAGTCAATACACACATCTGAGAAAGACTGATTGGTTGGTATTTCACACCGTACTCGAGGGTATTTCACTTATGTGACAGTGATTTATTCCGACACACAACTTTCAAGTAGACTTCATCTCAGTATCTAGATTTAGAAAGTGTCTTTGAATTCTTATGCCCACACCACATCGAGCACATTTTCAGCAGACAACCCGATAAGGCTAGAGGACCCAGTAACATGATTTCAGATATAGGAAAATAACAATATAATATACTGTTATAATAAATAGCAGTACAGTAAAACAGTACTCAACAGTTACAATAGTTGAGGAGAGAAAGACTTCTGACTTCTCCTTTTCAAAGATAAATATAGCAAACGTCCAAGCTTCTTAACGCGTCTAGTGTCTATGTATGTCATTGCCAGGGTACGCTTGATTCATTGGTGTTTTCCAACTTGCTCCAGCAACAAAAGGTATTCTTCACAACCACGAAATGTCAAATGTTGCTCTACTGGGAAATGATGGTCTTCATTGTTAAGTAATGCTAGCAAGACAAGTCTTTGGACAATTTTGTTCGCGGCAAAAAGGCCATAGAGTTCGAAACTGCTTAATATATAAGCTTGTGTAAAAAAAAAAAAACACGCCCGTGGGGGCGGGACTGTAGGCCGTCTTATATGTCTAATGAACTAGTATCTGTTCTAACAAAGAAAGTGGTACACAAAGATAAATGGCGTATTTTAAAAAGACCACAATTCGCATTCATATAGGCAATCTAACACTTTGTGTCCCCAGCCTCAGGTCATAATCCCAGCCGGATATAGCTGAATTTCCGATATTTCCAAAAACTAATTTCACTGATTCAGGGATGTCGTTTATTAAAACCAATGTTTCATGTTACGTTTTACTTAAACTCAAATAAATTAGATCCTGAGTAGATCTTAACTTTGTTTTGTTATGGGGAATCTGGGGAGATCTGGAGAGAAAGAATCAGCCGTTGACAAAATACGAAAATATGTGACAAAATATAGCGTTTTACTATATTCTTATTTAACCATTTAATCGGCGAGAATCGGCACGCATGAGATACGAAGAGAAGCGAGTAATTACTAATGGTTTGAACCGATATGGATTACTGCTCGCCTTTAATCGACTCAACTTGTCAATCCAGTTATAAACGTTGTACATCACACAAAACAATTGTTAATAAATTACTAGGATTTATTTGATTATATACACACATTACAGGATTTTTGGCAGGCTTTTCTGTTGTTTAGACAGAGCGTATCCTCTGGGAGTGATAGGGTTCGATGGTCAAGCATAAATATCTCCTGGGATTGTCTGTTGATTAATCAACTACTCCACAGATCTATTCTATTCGGAGAATCAGTGGCGTATATCACAGAGCCACTCCCACAAGTCTGTCTTTAAATAAATAGATAAGCATTAATGAACTGTAATAATTATATTAGTATGATAGTATCAGGGACATAGACGCATGATTTATGACAGCGTGGGTGGCAAATAATGAAAAAGAGTAAACAACTCAAAATTGATTAAGTATTATTTGCCACAATCAATGCAGATTTTGCTTCAAAAATGTCAACAACTAAACGAGCCTTTGTCATTGATTAATCAAAGATTGAAGATTAATGTTGCCAGTATAGGTTAAACCAATTACCGCTTTTGCGTTCACACTTAATTGAAATTCCATCTCATAATGCATCTGGCAGTCAAAAGTCGAAGCTTCTCCTATGGAACAACTTTTTTCGTTCGCAAATCGAACACTTATTAAAATTCGTTTTCTCCATGCTGAAAAAGATTTTAAGCGATCGAACTGAGACTTGGCCTCTAAGTGCATTGTATTTCATTGTCCTTTCTTTATAATATCCGCATTCATAGGTTGCGTTTCCTTTTCGTTACCGTCATACCCAACATCACGTACACAGTTAACGTGCAATACAAATTAATTTTCAAATGTACAAATTAATTCATTATGACCGATACATGGTGGACCGAAGATACAATAATACTCATCCGAATGGTAAACCAGATAGACTTATTGACAACCTTTAGTCTGAGGTCAACACAACCACAGCGAATGCGCTTACAAAACTGAACCTTCTTCGATGTACTATTCACCGGATCGAGTCCGTCTGTCGACTATCAGGTATATTTACGAGTCCCATGTTGTGGCTCCGCAATCGCGGGGGAGGTGTTTACGAGGTTTCCTCCCAGTTTTCCACCATAATGAGGCTTTGTACATTGTGAAGTGGACAATCCGTCGTCATGTAAGTGAAATATCCTTGATTACGACGTTAAACCCCAATCAAACAAACAAACATACAAACATATAGAAAAGAAGCGAAATTTAGTAATCGATGGAGAACCGATAAATCATTATGTAACGGTCAAAATGCGATCTCAAAAAGTGCAATATTTTCTTTGGAGTTTTAATCAAAATATAGCATTATATCAGTTTTAACAGATGTCCCTTTACCAAGGTTCAATCATTCCAATATATACTTGGTTGAGAATCTCTGACAAGTTTAAACAGACTGACATCCAGTGTAATTAATTTTCTTTGACAGTCCGTTTAACGACACCAGATGAGGCAAATTAATTAACTTAAATTATTTAATTAAATCTAAATTAAACAAAACTACTGGCTTTTTCTTCTTATTTTTATGTTATTCCATTTATTTTGTTCTTCCTTTTAGACTTGAATCGTATCGCCTTTTTTCTCTTTGTTGTACTTAGTCTTTTATGACGTCTTCGGTTGTCGTCGTATGTTGAGAAGTAAATTATTGCAGTTAACGGGTGTTATCGCATCAATTTCGTCGGCATCAGACACCATGACAAACTACCACCAGGAAACATGGCGGACGGAAGAGACAACTATAATCACCCGTGAGATAGATCAGAGAGACTTATTGGTAATCTTTAATCTGAAGCCAACAAAACCACTGTATAAGCTGATAAAATCAATGTATAATAGAGTACGGTACCTATACTTTGTATTGATACGCTTTTGGAAATCTTTATGTGTGGCCTGCTTGCTCAATGCGTAGATTGGATTCATAGAATGTTACACAAAGTTGGCTAAACGGCAGAAATGACTATGTTCATTTTTTGAGACATATTTTATTTTTTCAACTAAAATGGTTAATAATTGTTGTGTGATAAGTAGAAAATCCCATTTGCGATTTGAATCTTTTTTACTTCGTTTATTTTTCCATTTTCTGATTATATAATCCTAGTGGAGACTTCCGCATGATTTTTATACAAATCCTTATTTTGGACATTATCACTTATGCCTTTGAGCTGACAAGATCATTATTAACAATATAAATAAAATCAACCCATCCAAAATCGTTGCAAATATCACGCGTTTCACACTGAAGTAAGATGACTTCAGGTTTTGATCAAGATTAACTTGTTTTTTTTTATAGGGGGACGGGGGAAGGGAGGGCACCCCTTTTTAATATGCTTTTAAACAGGGTTATAAAGGATTGCATGGACAGACAGCGAAAGCTGCGATGTATAGCACAGGACAAATCCACATTCCACATTCGCACCGTATTTTTTCAGTGATCTTGAGAAACGTCAGCTGGCATCATGTAATATTTAGTATTACAAATCTCAATGGTAAAATAGGGCCGCTAGTTGGTTGTCTGTGCAAGGAAGTTCCACGGCGTATTCCAAAGTCTAGGGTCTTCAAGCAATGCGATGTGGTCATATATTAAAGTTGAAAGTATCGAGTATTGCCATGTTAACAAACACAGCAAAGCAAAGTCCATTGGGTAATTGTGTCTGTACAGTATTGTCTAAAGCTGTTGATATTACTTTAACAGATGTTGTATACGATATCATCATCACGTGTCGTAAATATTGCACACTGTTAAAGGTCTAGACTGCTCCTGTATTATAAAGGTCATCCCAGTTTGGTTAAAGTTCAATATACAGCCTGGCCAGTCAAATTGGGTAATTATGTACTCAGACTTCACAGGCTTTACACTTTCCAGATGCCTTTGTTACATACAAATTAAGGTTGTTTCTCAAGTCGGCCGTGTGCTGTAGATGAGAAGCTGGAGTATAGGACATTCCCAGTCACAGACGAACTGGAACTATACCAAAGGAGGATTCATTGGGAGCAGAACTTTTATAGTCTCCTTGCCATCGTTGCAACACCTTGTTAAAAATGTCTGCACTCCGCTTTCCGTATTATGGTTTTTATTGTAGATTCTGACATACACAAATTAATAAGTGCGACATGTCGCGCAGGTGCTTGGAAACAGAGTTCTCAAATGATTAGGCACGTGGTAGCGTGTGCGCTAACTAGTCCTACTCCAATTTACCGTTCACGGGATCGAGTCCGGCTGTCGACCAATAGGTGCATGAGTGAGTCACACGACGTGGCTCCAGCAATCGCTGGGGTGTTTTTTTTTTTTACCTCGTTTCCTTTCTGTTTACCACCTAAATGAGACATGGAACAGTGTAAGGAGGACAATCCGTGGTCATATAAGTGGAATACCCTTGAGTACGACGTTAAACCCTAATCATGTCTACAGTCCACAGTCGCATTAGGACACATTAGTACACTCTAAAGTCTTTAATTCGGGGTTTCAAACCTTCATTTCTTAATAATAAGGTGGAGAGAACGTGAATTCGCTTCAAACAAACGACCCTTACAACATGACTGTTAAATGATTATCTCCACTCCACTAAAATCATCAGGCTGTAAATCTAATTCCTTCGTCCCTAGAGGGAAGTTTGTGAAATGACGAGGGGGGTAGGGGTGTGTTTAGGGCAATAGAAAATACACAACACCATACGATGATACCGAACACATATTAATATTACTGTTGCGTGTTTTTGCTAATTAACACGTTTGGGGTAAGGTTTTTTTATCAGTCATATATATTGTTACATATCGCTTTGTGGGTGAGGGCTATACGGATCGAGGCAATTAGAGAAAAAACGTTTTATCGGATTGCAATCAGCAGAACCTTTTTTCACAATAACCAAATAATGAAAATATGGGAATGCAAACATTGCATTTAAAATAGAAAGACCATTCCATCATAAAAATGTGAAAGGAAAAACAGACTAATAATATTTATAAAAGTATTTATATATCACATTTAATTCCATAATATGATATTATTTCAAGGGAAATACTCTCTGGAACTATAAAAGGCAGGTGCAGTTGCCGAAGGAAATTAAAACTGTCAGATATTTCCCGCTACTGATCAAGTGAATGCCAATATCATGTTATTAATTTTTCGCGTTTTTTTTTTCCCATTTTTTTATCACCAAATTACAAACGGCGGCAATTTTGCCAAAAAGTGTGGAATACGTTTTTGTTTTGCAAATGTAGCAAACTATTTATTATAATAAAGCAATACATTTACATATATAAGACATGACGACTGATATGGATGTACAACTTCTGGATATAATTGGGTAGCGACGTTTCGATCTCGATGCTAAGACCGTTATCAAGCAATACATCCATATCTGTCGTCATGTCTTACTAATTCACCAGCTTCTAAATGCCACTCAAACAAGATATTTACATATATGTTTTGTTTACATATGTGAAAGACGGAAGATAAATTTTGTCATAAACGTGTGCATTTAAACACACGGGTTAACGGTTTGCCAAACGGAAGTTGTCTCGCGTTGAGCTTGACCCAGTTTACAGTTTACCATATTTGGCGTTGTTTCCGTTCAAACGGAACGCAAACGGAACGGTTAGTCCGTGTATTGTTAGCCGTAGAGAGTGGTTACAAGAGTTCTTGTCCTATAAACGTTAATAATCCGGATTATTGCTTGAATAAGAATAACCCGTCCGAGAACTATATATGGTATAGAGGGACCACATATGTGTAATTTCGGAGAAAGTTCAATCAACCTAATAACATATGTTTTCATATTATCTTTATCCCCATCTGTCTCCATTGCAACTGAGAAAACAATACCACTTAGAAGCGGGTATCTATAAGTTTGGCCATTAAAGTTTAAAATATGGCGTCTCTCTAATAGAACTTTTTTAATTTATTAATTTTTTACCCTTGTTGATATTTTATAATTGCAATTAAAAATAAGAACCCGATTTTTGTGTCCGCCGCTTTAAGGTGAATATTCTGTGCAATAAATTCATGTTTCCGTGTTTGACAGAATAGCAATGAAAGGTGTTTAATATGATAATGAACTCTCTCCAAAAATCAAAGGGACCTAACCTGCTGAACTTAATTCAAGTAAACTATATGAAGCTGAATTAAAACGTCCATCTTATACGAAACAGATTATAACCGAGAAGTCAACATTTCATCTAATCAATTTGGGATGCTGTTGAATTAGTATACCGAAAAGTCCGTGTCGTAATTAAAGCATAAACAAGAATGGATCTTGACGCCCACCATTGAGAGATTGACTCCTTATAAAAGTTTTATATGGGAATGAGCTTGGAACTCCTTTGGACTTTAATGTTTTCTAAACATGTTTTAATGGGTAAAACAGTGTATTTGTTATTTCATGAGAAA
>JARFOD010106080.1:0-15962 GCA_031763545.1 Mopalia muscosa
ACCTGTTTGCATATATATACCTATGTCTCTAGTTAAAATCACTCCTGATGATGGTTTGATCAATAAACCGAAACGTTAAGTCAAAATGAATTCATTATCTTTCTTCGGAGTTGTTACTATACTTTACTAAGTACAGGTGTCCAAATGAGACGACTGTTCAATTCAGGATGTCCATTTGGATGGGTGAACACCCCTGTGCCTAAGCCCTTGCATGTACCAGATATCATCCATGCCTGGTCTGGCTAACTGGCCAGTCAAATGTCTACCGGACAGCAACAGGTAAAGTGAGCCAGCCTCCCAGCCATGATGGCTACTGAGTAACTGTGTTTTGTCTCCTTTAAATATGTCCAAAGTTAATGCAGTATATAGTTTAGAAACTACCATGCAGATTGTGTGGTGTTATTCTTTCCTGAATGACTTCTATCAAGTTGCGCATGTAGAAGACAAATTAATTGTTTCTGCAAAAAAATAAAAGAAATTATTAATAATAAATACTATTATAAATAATATTTCTATCTTTTCATTGTATGAATTTCTGATTACAGAGTAGACAATCTATTTGAATATACACCTAACCAACTCTAAGGATGACTAATGTAAAAGAAAATGTGTTTTTCAATAAACTACGTCAATTATCCAGAGATGTTACATCTACCAGCAATACATTGAAATCCCGAGTAAGCGCCCCACCAAAAGAAGACTTCTCCTCAGCAGCAGTTTTAAAGCTTCAACAGGTTAAAAAAGAAGTCAAAGAATTAAAAGTGAGAAATATTATTATGAGGTTGTGAACCCTGCCTATATATATGTGAGGCTTTTAAGCTGGTTCGGTTCACACAGGCAAGTGTGTAAAGTGAAACAGGTATAAAACACCTAGGATATGTGTTAACATGGGTGATGTCAAACCAGCTTTAAGTCACTTTTGTGGTTAAGCCGGTTTAAGTGTAGGAGCGTGAATAGGCTTATATTCATGCACATCAGTTGTCACATCTCTCTTCTCTACATTTATGAATATATCTGTAATAATTAATCCCAGCAGCACAGGATTGGTGACTTATTAAAACTGATAAATCATCTCAAGTTTCTTAACAGATTTTAATCCTGGGTTGTTATGGGTAACATACAGACATCTTGACATAAGTTAATAAGGATTTACATGGTATAATTTTTTTTTTATATATATACCTCTATGTAAGGTCTAGAGAGAAGAACTAGCAAGTTGTCAATGTTAACCATCACAATGTCATCATATTAACTATTATTTCAATTTTTTCTGTATTTTAATATACTATCAGTTTTCATTCATGTCTATTTTCAGAAAGAGTCTTCTGACGTTTTAAGCAACTTTCAAAGACAAACATCAGATTTTGACACCCTCTTAAAAACATGCCAACAGTTTTTGGAGTTTCAACAGAATGCTGCAGTTGAGATTGAAGGCTTTTTACATCAGTATGGTTACACAACTTGGGGTAAGTGTCTATTATAGTTTACTAAAAAAATGTAGATAGAAAACTCAGTCAATTGTTTTCTATTTTTTGTTGCTCCTTGCGCGGAGGGTAAGGAACAATTGAACTTGTTTATAGTGAATTGAAGATTTTGTCTAAAAATAATCCCTTGTTTATGTGTGCTATTATTATATTTAGACCATACCACCTTAAATACTTCAAATAACATTCTACTGCATATAAATCCTAAGAAACTAAAAAGTCAGAAGAAAAATGACAGAATAAATATTCATTAGGTCCTGTGTATAGAATATCCCCATTGACAAGTGACCCACATCATCTCGGGACTTTATTCCCACCGAATAATTGTTTACAAATAGTTGTATTTAATATAAATTTAAATCAAATCAAGGGGCAAGATGAACTTGATCTGCTTGTGGTGTTTTTGTATTTCATTCTGTGAGTGTCTCGTTTTTGTTTAGTCTTGTCTTTGTTTGTTGCCAGTGGCGTGAAGGGTGGTTTACCTCACCTATTAGCCTGGTACACTGTCGTGTGAGTGTAATACCTTAAGTATGACGTTAAACTCAAAACAAATAAACAAACTAGGCGAAGAAACAATTATTTCTAAACAATTATTTACCCTTGTATTCAGTTAACTAATCCTAAGGGTTTTATTATATTGTTTGTTATGTTGACCTTGCTGACCTTAACTGTTGATCTGAAGGTTAGAAGTGACAAATATTTCATTGACAATTTGATAAAATATTTTTAGAAATCTGTGTTCACTGAGCTTGACAAATATAACAAAATGAAAGGAAAATCTTTTATTGATAAATTATACATCCTTGATTTGAGCACCATAAAGTGACATCAGATGTTTATCCATTTTGTACACATTTGTTTTATTATTTCATAGTTGAACTTGCTCATGTTTTAAAATGCATAGTTTACATTCCCATTCTTCAAGAGGACCCTTACCATAATTAATTTGTGATTTTCTTTAAGCTGAGAAAGCATCAGAAGAAGCAGCCAGAGCGAAAGCTAAACACATGGAGAATCAGCCACCTAATGAGGAGGTTAATGAAACTTCTACAGTTTGGTGTCCTTTTTCATATACATATATTTTGAATATAGATATACAAAAGTGTCTAAGCCTTTAGGCATAATAAAACCCGGGCAGTTCCCTCCCCCTCTACAAAGCCAATTGTTTATACTCTGAGCCAATCAAGTTGAATGAAAACAGAGAAATTTGGGAAATTTGTCAAATTCGACACACTTGTTTCTGTAAAAAATACGGATTTGAAAAACAATCTTTGTTTGTAATGATTTGTGGCTTATACTGTACATGTAAGTGTCGACTAGTGTTAACCACTTATAATAATTATCTTATAGAGCATCTAATGAAGGTTCATCACTCATCAGTGAGTCAAAATTCTGATTAACATTGAAAAAGCATACAGATTATAATTAATATGCTACAGATGATATATTCAGACTTTGGCACATGATGAATTCTGTATAGTTTCATTGCAAAAATGGCAGTTGAGTTTTTAAATCACTTATACTGATGGAAGGATATTTATACACAAAAACTTTATGTATTCTTAATTTAATTAATTAAATATAGTGATAAATGTGTCCTTAACTATGAATCAGTCAAACACCCGAGGGTAAGCCAGCCAGTCACAACCATGGTACCCCTAAACTGGAAGATTTGGGTTTGAGTGACTACACAATGCAAGCTCTGTTTAGGAAAGAAGTGAAGCCTGTCATTAAAAGTGTGACGTCAGAAGCGAGGTGAGTTTGCTGTTTGTTAAACTATTTTACATACTACATAAAACACCAATAAATCAATATATTATCCTGTTAAGTGTAAATTGTCTCTGTGAAATCAACACTCTCTTTAAGTTAAGGATCATAAGGTGTGCCTGATTGTTTTGATTGTGTCTTGCCATGTCAATGACACTCTCTGTATCCTAGTTCTATTTATTACATCCTGTGATTGTCTTCTATTTGTCATCGGTTTTGCCATTAAAGTTTGTCATTAGACTAGAGTTCGATGAAGCTTTCTGTTGTATCTCAGAGTTAATGTCTATTTGTGATGGTGTTTTTGTTTGTGTCTTGTCTTTTTTCTTCACCCATAGGGCAGGCACACCAGCACTCCATCAGTATCATATGAGTGAAGTTACCTATAGTATGACTGTATGAGGTAGAACCCCAATGCGAGAAGAAAACAAAACTTCTATTGTTCTGCTGACATGCCTTCATCTGTTGATGTTCCTTTCATCCATTTGCTTCTTCTTCTTCTTCTTGTGATAAACTCGGAATCAAGCATTTTACAACCATTAGATTGTTACATGGGGCGGAGTTAGGGTATGAGTGGTTACCTCTAGGCTGTGCATCGTTAACCCAATAAAAAATCCTGGAACAGTTTACTTTTCCACATACACTCCGTAAACATCACAAACAAACAAATTGTAATTATTGTTTTTTTTTAATATGATGTATATTCATCAATGCCTGATTAAGGTGTACACATAATGTCAGCTTTAGTAAGTACTAACTACAGTGCATATTTGTCATTATGACAGGGAGACGGCTTCCTTGCCCACACAGGAAGCACCACTTCCAGGGTCTTTCACACCTAGAGCTGTGCAAAACCTTACAGGTAAGAAGGTCCAGCAACCAGCATGCTCATTTTTGGATGCAGAATATTCTTAATTCTAAGTAATCAGCTCATCTTATTTATAGCAGTCCATGTCCGTAATAAAGTCAATCTTTCTCATAGGAATTCAGTCTTGTTCAAATAAAAACGAAGTGAATGTCTCTATCAGAGATATGTTTGATAAATAAAGTGTGTGTATAGTTGTGATTTGTGACCAATAATACTGGATACTGAAAGTTTCTGTAAGAGAAACACTCTTTTTTTTAGAGAGTATTGCAGGCCTTCTGATTTGAGGTGAGCGATCAGTGTTAAAACATAGGACAGCACACCTCAAATCAGAAGGCCTGTATTGATATATTACTTAAGTTAAGTTTTGTGCTTATTCAATGTCAGTACACATATTGCCATTCAACAAGATTTTTGTGTTTTGAGCAGCTACTACCCCTCAATGTAAGCCGAGTGAAAGTATGTGTGGTACTCCAGATCTCCGGGACTATGGATTGAATGAGCATACCTTACAATCTCTGAATCTGCTCCAACACAAACCACAGCTCATTACAGACACACCACAGCATGTTAAACAAGATAAACAGTAAGTGTATAAAGGTCAATCCAAATTACCTAATTCTAGGACTAGCAAATGACATGTATAGACTCAGTCATTAAGTCTTACATGTATGTACAATGTACAAGGTGGTAGCTTCATTTGATACATCTTTTCAGTGTAATTCTGATGTTGCTGCACTTCAGAGTTCAGAGATGAAAGTAACAATAAACAAACAGGTAGACCAATCAATACAAACAGTGTGCCTCCCATTTTTGAATATGATAAACAGGAAAAATAAACATGTTCACTAAGCAGAGCCTTTTTATTATGACAACTGTCATTGAGTATATTTGTTAGGGAAACAATGAGAAGGTGGATGCCATGGCTTAGTCCTAGCATATGCACTTTGACTTAGTAATCCTACTTAGATGTACTGTTCATGGGATCAAGTCCATCTGTGGACCTTTAGGTATACAAGTAAGTCACACGATATAGCTCCGGCAATCGAAGGGGTGTTTTTTACGAGGTTTCCTCTCCATTTTCCACTGTAATTGCAATTGGGCAAGGAACAGTGGGAAGTTAACAATACGTTGTTATATGAGTGAAATACTCTTGAGTATGACTTAAACCCCAATCAAACAAACAAAAATCGATTGCCTTGGACTGTATTCAGGCTGGAATACCAGCAACAAATAGAAAAGTATGCTAATATGGATGCCTAGTTATCTATACTTGAGTTGGTCCAAAAGAAAAATGTATTTTTTTGTACATGTTTCTAATATCATCGTTCTTTTCCAGTCATTGTTCTACACCATTTGAACTTATCTTTGTTTCAGAAACTACAATTTTGGCACTCCTGTGCCTGAAATGTTTGTCCACAATGGAATTATAGTGACACCAGGATTTGTGAATGGCCGTCCATTACCAACTGAAACTCCATCTTATCACATAGGAGGTGAGAGAGGCTAGTGCTAATGTAGTCCCTTGTGAAGTACACTCAGTTAGGTGGATTAAGCATTCATTAAGATGTAAGTGAACATGCACTAACTATTAACCATGCCAGTTTTGAGGAAACTAATCGGAATAGAGGGATGAGGAAACGGCTGTAGCAAGTAATGACTTACATGTACATACTGTAGCAACAATAGTTTTGATTTGCTATATATATTTCCTGGGAGTATAAATTTCACGGCAGTTGCAGTCAGTTGTGTAGGTTACCTAGTAGAGAAAGTTGTCCATATCTCCTCAATAGGTTTGCTTTTAAAGCGGTTAACTAGGTAGCTGACAAACATGTACACCTGCTGGGGAATATACTATAATTTAACACAAACATAGATCTGAAAAATACTTTCAGTACTGTCCCAGGGTAGGCTTTAAGATATAAGGGCAAAATATAACTTGTAAAACCATGTAATTTGTACTGTTTCAACAGCACATACTGTTACTTCTATGTTAGTACATTGCTATTAATTGTTTTCCTTTTTCAAGTGTGTAAAACAGTTTTGTATTAAAGTAGCTATTAAAGAGATGCGCAAAAAACAATCCTTGCAGTATTTACGTGTGCTTTTTTCTGCACAACTCTTTCCAAAAGTGACTTCTACCCCAAGCATAAAGGTGATATTCCTTGTTGTGCAGTTTTAAATATTAAAAAAATCATAAAATTTTTATCATTTGTCTTTTTAGGTATAAAAGGTTTTGAAAAGCGAGATAATAAGCAGTTAAAACCAAAAGATAACAAGGATTATGCTGTGCGACCACGGAAAACAGTCTTAAAGTTAGAGGTATGGCACTATGGTTCCTGTTTATTTGTTCTGTCTTTAAGTTAAATTGACTAATCACTAAGCAATGATTATAACAGTGTCACGTAGGTATCAAACAGGGAGTTTTAAATAATGTTATTTCACTGAAATGAATATCTTACTCCGGAGTAGAAATGTTTCCTTCAGCATTGGTCTGGCAACGCCATCATGTGAGGGAAATTCCATTAAGTTACGCTTACAAACAAACCTGTAGCTGTCGCGATGTTTTAATATGAATGGTGAATTTAGCGGAACAAAAACCACAAAATACTGTCTATTACGAATATACACAAAAACTTAGTATGTAGGACAAAACACTCGCAGCAAAATATTAAATAGAGGGTCCATCTCATATATTTCAGGACTATTGGAACTCCAGTGAGAGTCAGGCTGGTGCAGTGTCCTCACATCTTCCCCCAAAGCGTAGCTTTGTATCATCCAGATTCATGAACAACTCTGAAATCTACACACCCCCTGAGCCAGAACTGCTCTCTTCACGATTACAGATGATACAGAAAGAAAGTGAGAACAGAAACGTGGATCTGTTCACTCCAAGTAAAAGCGGAAAGACCTTAGAAACTATGGCCTGTATCACGCCTAGGCTATTGAATAAGGGAGACAACTATACTCCACCAGAGCCAGAGCTCTTAACAGCTAGGCTAACTAAACAGAAAGCCGCTGTTGACAAGTCCACATACAATGATTTTCTTCTGAAGGACCAGCCTGCAGCAAGGGATACAAGTATTCACTCCGCTGTTCTTCCAAAACCTGTTGGCGAAAGGGCATATTGTTTTTCTGATGTACCCGCACCTCCTAAGTTAATGGGCAGATACCAATTTGCCAATGACAACTCTGAGAACATACCTCCATCCTGAATGAAATCACACAAAGTACACAAGTGTAGGTTTCAGTGGTTCCTATACATATAAAATGCATAGTGACTTCTTCTTTTCATTTTCTTTCATAAAGAAAACTGCTGTACCAGTCGATTATACGTTTTGAAAACTAGTTGTACAGAACAAATTGTCGAGATTGTAGATTTTGGAGATCAACCGCGAAGAACCTGCCATGACCACAGAAAAAACATTACTTTACTGAACCACCATGTCACGAGAGACCTTTGTTCTCTGACATGACATGTGGCCAGGAGCAGATTTGTGTTGCTCTGGTCCTATCAAAGTGAAAAGGCAACATGTAGCTGATGTGTTTCTGATGTTATTATTTTTTTGTCCTTTGATTATCCTGCAGTTGTCTTGTCTTGTCTTTGTTGCCAGTAATAATGAGTATTATCGAGTGTGGTTTCCTCCACCCATCGAACTGGCAAGCCGTCATGAAACCATGTATGAAATAATGTTAAAGTTAATAAAGTACAGCCCTAAACCCCAATCAATCAATACTATCCTGAGTTCTAAGGGATCTGGACCCGATTCCACAAAGCAGTTTTATACTTAAGTCAAAATGTTTAATGGCCTTCACATTTCTCAGTTTTGAATTTTAACATTTAATATTTTAGCATAATTATTATAACTAAGTAAGTAACAAATACAGGTATTAATTTAAAGCCAAGTCAAGGCAAGTGGCAAAAATATCAAAGTTGGTATTTTGACTTAAGACAGAAAATGCTTTGTGCAACCGGGCCCTGATACCCAAGTAAATTTATCAAAAACACTTGGTTTTTTTTTTAATGTCAAGGGGCTGGTATACTCGTGGTCTACTGCACTGCTTTTTGTTATAATAACATAAACTTAACTACTGCTGTTATTTAGATAGATTGTGTCAATATTGCCCTTTTTAAATTTAATTTCAAGAAAATAATAACACACATTTACTGATTAAGCTTAATAGCTTATATCAAGTAAATGGCACTTCTGGGACTTCCCTGTAAGTTAGGTCAAGGGCTTTTCAGTTTTGTTTTTTTTTTTTTCATTTTAGAAAAGAATCTATGTAATTAAATAAGTTATGAGTGAGTGTGAACATTTTGTCTGATAAATGAGTATCACATTGAAAGCTGCAATGTACTTGAAAGTGATCCAAGCTTAGTATGACAGAATTACTGTCCTCCCAGGTTTAGAAACATCTGAACAAGGTATTTGGGCTAACTTACAGTTTGGCAAGTCTTTCTTCCTTGCATTCTTCTAGCTGTGATAAAGTTAATTATAAAAATAACTATAAGCTTATAACAACTTTGACCGCAAGCCTATAGGCTATGGCAGTGAGAGTAAACTTGGTTACAGAAACTTTCACAATAATTGTCATTTGGAGTTGCCATCTTACCTCCATGACATTGCTTATAGAATGCTTGGTCATAAAACAGGACCATGTTTAAGAATAACGATTGGTAATTTTATGTTAATTGCTCAGTTGTCTTTAATACAATTTACAACTGTATAAATACACTTAGACTATGTAATGATGTCATACAGCTACATATCAATGCAATTCTTTGTTTAAGCTAACAATTTTAACTATTTTTGTAAATAAAAACTATGCTCCTTTGTTTATATTACTCACATGACACCCTTATACATTTTTAAGCTGTTTGTTTTTCTGAAAACTGGCAAAGAGTAGAGGTCCGCCACAAGATTTCCTAAAAAGACCCTGATGGTGCGAGTTTATCACAAAGTTGCAGTTCGCTTTCAAAAGCCTTTTGGTACTTGATGGTCTAAACTCTCAAGTGTTAATAAAAATCTCTGTAAATTTGTTTTACACCCTTCTTTAAAAGAAACTGTATACACTTTGAGTTAGTCCGTTCTCAGCAGAACCAGTTGTTCTTAAAAGTATTATAACTGCAAATACTGACAATTAAAGCCAAATTAGAGGAGCTGTCTGGAATAGCATGTTCTGAACCACATATCAGGGGGGCCCTTGTTTCACAAGTTTTTTTACCACCATAACATCTGATTTAGTTTGAAAGGGCATCCATTCAATTGTTAAATGGAAATCCACCTGTTACTATCTGAAGGTATGTTCTTCAAAGATTGTTGGCAATTGATTGACTTGTTACATCACATGGTGTGTACCTGGCCTGAAGAATAACATTAGGACTTTACTGGTACATGTATTAAAATAGCAATTGAATATGAAACAATGAATCAAACTTTATTGCCGTGATTATTTTTTCCCAGTCTAATTGAAGCTTAATGTTGTTGAGATGGTGACTTCAGATTACTTTATCTGTGAAAATTGTGTCCACCCATGGTGACCAGATCTTTCTTACCCAGTGTATTCTGGAGTATTTTGTACACACAATTTATGTTAAATACACCAGTAGGCCGTAAAAATAGATAAATACATGAATTAATACTCTGTGCTATGCTGTAACACAAAATGGTACGAAAATACTCCTCCAAACCATATTTTGTAAATATAAATTTATTCTAGGCTATCTCAACCCATGGTGAAGGTTGGAAATTGATCCACCGCTATGGCCGGCCTCTCAAAACATATGTTCGATTTTTCTCTGATTTTTTTTGGGATAGAAAAATCACAATAATCAAACTCCTTTCTTTTCTGGCGTTTAAATAAAGTTTTATTTGAATTTCTCGCCAGAGTTGACACATATAAGTTATTTCCCTTTGCAATAATAAGATTGAAAGCCGTCAAAACAGAAATATTGCAAGTCGATAAAATACTAATCAATGGTTTCAGTGAATCTAAAAAAAAAAATCAGAAATAGTTTTTTGAGGCCGGCCATAGCGGCCTATCGATTTTCAACTTTCACCATGGGTTTAGATAGGCGGCATATAGTGTAGGGCTAAGGCAGAGGAATTAACCCTATACATTGTGCTACAGATCTACAGAATGTATTCTGAACGTATCCAGTCATGTCGTGAATCTTTTAGGGTTTGTCGTTTAATAAATGCAGTATATTAAATTAATATTATAGAAGACTCCATATGCTTTAATATTTCAGTTTAATAAAAAGGCGAGTAATATCAAATCCAAGTTTAATCCTAGGCCGGCCAAGGTTGTGATTTAGTTTTTCAACGTAGGCGTAAACATAACATGACCTAGTTTTACACACGTGATCTCAAATTTAGTCTCCACACTTCCCGATGCTTTCTGTGTTATATTTTGTATACTGAAATATGTGATTTTCAACTCTCGCTGAAGCGTTATTCCTGGTACTCTGAAGGTATCACTTTTGATGTGGTTTCCTTTCGTTCCATGGGAAATCTCGGTCGAGGAGCTTCATTGAATACCTGTATAAAACATTTGGTGGTATACCTGCACCAATTTCAGGTACGACACAGGTTCTGACCAAGTAGCGTTATAATATAGACTGTTATACAGCAGCAAAAAGTATTGGGGCATAGTAGGCTATATTGTGCGATGTATTTCGGTCAGTCCGTTATGTAAGACATGTAAAATCATATATGAATTGCTTTTGACCGGCGTTAGATTTCCAGCCTCTGACTTGCGTTTCTATTGGCTGGACGTAGGACTAAACTAGATCCAGGTACCGTAATTATATAGCACATGCTATACTGACAGACTAAAGCGAAGGGTTACCCCTATATATTGTGCTAGCGACGATATAGATGCCGAAATTAAAAAAAAAAATTATTTGCTATAAAAATCAAATTCCTTTTATGCCGATATTAAACTAAATAATATCAGTTATAGAGCAATTGTGGAAGATAGCAGACATATATACATTGCTTCAACTTAGTTTAGATTCACGTGAGCCTATCACCTGATAGGCGATGTTTGTGATTCATGTTTTAACTCCATACTATAGCCGATGGTACATCTACCTTCATTTCAGATGTATCGAATAGCAACGGCCCACTATATCACAATCAAGATTATCAGTACAAATAGCGTGTGATATTCCTAATATACGATTAGAGCTAGCGTAACGTCACGTAATTCAGGATTTAAATTATATCGCTTAAAACAGCTTTAAGATCGAGATGACTATACACCCGCCACTCTCTCTGTCTTTTCTGTCTTTAGATGAGCAGGCACGTGACAATGCCTGTGCATCAGCCGTCGTCTTTTCCCACGATTTTGACGACTCGTTTACAAAACAAGACCTGAGATTTTCGGCTATATATAGTTGTGCTATGTTCACAAACATTGATCACTTTTCCGAACAGCTTGTGTAGAATTAGAATATTATAATATGTTACATGGACATTCAGAGTGGGAAATGGAGAATGTAGCATCTACAGTGCTGCCCTATAGACCCCAATAAATTAAACAAAACTACCTTAACCTTGTATATACACGCATGTACTATATATACGTTCCATTGATAATCTTATCCACATTAAGTCCTCTTAATATCCCCCAAATTAATAAGCGATGGCGGGAGTTACTAATTTGGAAAGTGATGACGGGAGTTTCCTTTCTCTGATCATCTCTACAAAATGCCGAGTTGTGTCGTCTTATTGTCACATGTTTTATGTTAACCCCAACCAAGCAAACAAGTTCAAAGAAAACATGATCCCTAAAATGCCAAGTTTGAAGAAAACACTTACTTTTATGGATATGGAAATTTGGGGAATTATTATTTATGTCATGTTTTATTGAAACATTAATTTCAGAAAGTGTTGTAATATGGAGGATGAGCCGTCATTAAGTTCAATGGATGGAACTGTCTGTGAGGCTTTGGAGGAGTCCTATTACTGGTTACACCTTGCATCAGTACATGGCTGTATTGTAGGACATTCAACTAGCCATGAATTTGGAACCGGCCCATTGTGCACTTTGTCAGACGAAGCTATCCGTTCTACAAAGCAACTATTCTGTGATACACGTGTGTCTAATGGACATTTTAGCGAACAATCAGAAGAAAAATTACCAGAGACATCACCTAACCCATATCCTGTTACAGAAGACTCCAAATTTATGAATAATGTGTGTGACAGTTTAATTGTAAAAAATCAAACAGATATAATCGCTGAAAGTTTTTCTGAAACGAACATAGCAATTAGCGATATGTGTGATAATACACATGAAACGGTCTCTGGTCTAAACAGCTTGTCCGAAATTCAAAGAGACTTCGATAAAACATCAGCGATTAAGCAAGTATCTGGAACCGGCATTGCTTCTAAAAACAACGTGGCTACAGGTGACATATTTCCTTATGAGTTGTCTGAAAGTCAAAATAAAACAGGTATTAATTTAACTGGATGTGAAAGAACAACTCTGTCAGAAAATGGCGAAATGGTGTCTCATGACTCAATTGACGTTTCCAAACAATTTCTTTCCAAACAGATGTGTAAGTCATTGGCAGAAAATTATGTTTTCTTGAAGTGGCAAGACAACTGTGTAAGTGCAGAAGGATTGCTTCGTAAGAGTGCACTTAAAGTAGCAGAAGGTAATTGTAAAGACGAACATATTACAGATAGAACGACAATAGAAGAAGCCGACAAGAACGTTACACCTTACGAAGACTACATTTTGTTAAAGTGGACCTTTAGAAATGTGTGTGGCGAGAACATGTTCGGATTACTGCAAACTGAATCCAATCATGGCAATATACATGTAAGTTTGTGTAAAAAAGAGCCTCGGCCAATCCATGTATTCTCATCAGGTGAAGAAGATAGCTCTAAAATACTTCCTAACCTCAGTACAACGAACCCTATGTCCATTCAAGATTCAGTGATCGTTCCGAAACACGAAAATACCTTAAATTGTGCTTTATCAGAATCCCTGGAGGTAACAGGCCTTCCGTCAATACCTGATTGCTCTGAAAACGGTGAAAGGGTTTCTGGCTTGACACTCTCAGGTGACATGTTTTCCGATACTTTGACCATAGACCAAAGTAACAACATTGATCATTGGTTGGTAAATTCAGAAAACGGTAACACATTTAACTCTGTTCAAGTTTGTACAGAATCAGTTCTTCCTTATTTTGCTGATCAGTTTGGAAAACCTCGCACATCTTCCGGCTTGTCCAGTTTAGACGACTGGCTGTCAGACGAAGTCACTGTGGACAAAAGTAACCCAAAATACTTTCCAACTGTGGATTTTGAAAGTCAGACAGATTGTATAGAAGTTTTGGACCAGCATGCGCAAACAGAAAACGAGTCCGTATCCTCTGAAGCTCAAACAGAAGGAGAAATCGTGCAGTGTTGTCACTGCAATGTCTTTTCCTTTCTGCCTCTGGGAGAACAATTCGTGATAAGATTAAAAGATGAAATGAGCCAAAGGCTAACTTTAGAAAACCTGATCAAGATTGTTGAGAAAGACGCATGGATTGTACGACAAGAACTTATGGATGAAAAGGAGATTGTAATTAGTCTACAGGGCGACGCAGCGGATTTGAAAGTGAGTTGTTTGTATATATTGCTGATCACTGTTTAAACTAACAAACATAGTTGGTGATGTGGGCCGAATAAAATGAACAGTGGTTTGTTACATGCGCTTCTGTGTTGGACAAAGGTTGAAAGAAAATGGTATGATATAAATAAAACCAAAAGAACTTTACGTATATTGATTCGTTTTATTTTATATTATACATGTAAATTAGCAGAATGACTTAAGTTGGCTAGCCTATCTTACTCACAAACTTGTACAAATAATTTTTTAAATAAAGTACCTTGTATAGCTTATTTTATTTACTACCAAATACAGCCAGGACATTATGCATTGCCAATAAGGCCAATAGTTTTCAAACTTGTTTTTGAATAAATTCCAGTCATATAAAAATAATATTAAATTAAAAAAAACTCTAAAGGTAGAAATTACTTTTTGTTTCTTTTTTTATGACTGTTTCACTTACTATTGCGGAGATAATACGGTATTTTGTCATTTCAACAGGGTCAATTAACTCATGCCAAACACATCAGTTCTGAACTTAAGACCCGAAACGACGAGTTAGAGACAAGTCTAGAGGGAGCTAGAAATATGGTAAGGATATTTAACAACTTCCATCAGAGCTCGTGGACAGTGTCCATAGACCATTAAAGTACCGGAACCGTATATGAAAATGTACATATAGGGCTATGTCCATTTGATTAAGGGCATCTCCATATCTACGGATTGGTCATTAACAGTCTTAATTGCCTGTGGCGTAATAATTGGTAGATTGAGGTCCCCAGAATCACAACTCAGCCTGATCTTTCGTTCACAAAGTTTCAAATTGCTGGGTCCAGGGTCATCTTCTATAGCGAAGGGTTTTATTCCGAGCTACTCTGCATTACTCTGCACTCTGTTGTAATGCAGAGTAGCTCAGAATAAAACTAGCAAAGATGGTCAATGGTGTGTTAACTGTAATCTGTAGGCTGATGAACGTTTATAACGTAATGTTTTAATGTTTTCGTTTAATGTATATTTGGACTTTTGTCACATTGAATTTAAGATATAATCTTTATTATGCTCTATTTAAAATGACAAAATAATATATGTGCATAAAAAGATCGATCTATGGCTTTCTCTGAAGGTTATGGAGTTATCTCCCTTAGAACAGGATTCTGTATTTTACGTTATTAAAATGGTTATAACAATTTGTATGGTTGATATCTTTGCAGATCAATAAATTGGAACAACAAATGTCAAATACAACTTACTTTAACAGGTAAATTAATGATTTGTTTAAAAAACACCATAAATGAAACTGATAATTATTTGTAATATTGATCATGTCACCCTCAGCTATATAAGGATAGTGTATTTTTAAAGTATATTCATTGTGTCTGCTGAAGGTAAGACTGTTTTTTTTATTGCAACAAAGCGTTTATTTAACGCTGATTTATATCCTTGAACAGTATTTTAACTAAAAGCCTGAACAAATCTCCCTGTATCAGCACATTCTGGGTAGGGCAATGTATTGGTTTAGCCCTTTTGTTTAAGCCCTGCAAAGCAATACAAGTTAATACAAAGTCATGTCCGAGGCTGGAAATCAATACCCCTCTATCCCCGGTCCTAAAAGCATATTTCTGATTTCACTTTAATAATTTTTGTGATACACACAAATGCCACAAATAGTATTTCGCCGACCTTCGAATTTCCGCTCCGACCTTAAACTCACGTATTGTAATACTATAATAATATACTTTGCACCTCAGTCGAAGGAAGAGTGACTAAAAATGTCGAACACGGCTACGATCGGTAGATAAATTCGACAAGACCCGAATGGAACGTCCGAGAGGGAATTCTAGATAGGCGAAATACTAATTGTGTCATTTTTTGTGGCATATGAAACGAATGTCCACTATGACGGATTATGTTATTTTTGTGTACCAAAAAATCAAAAAAATCATAGACAAATCCGAAATATTTTTTTGAGGCGGGAGTGTCGAATTGATTTTGACATATAGGTTTGTATTGACGGGCTATATACCGAAGGGTTAGGCCTACATATTGTGCTAATCCAGGGAATGAAATTTACTGCCAGGTTCATGGCTATGTAAAGATTGCCCACTACGATTGACAAAGTTTTCCATATATTTTGTGGGCGCTCTTTTTGGTACCAAAAATGGCCTCCAATATACAAAAGAATATTTGCCAATGTGGTTGTGCGCAACAGTTTAAGTATAGCTTTCCGAATATATCAT
>JARFOD010106091.1:0-15962 GCA_031763545.1 Mopalia muscosa
CCCCCCAAATGATGATAACAAATAATCAAACAAAAAAACAAGTCAGCTTTTTGTAAAATTGTCATTGTAAATAGGTCACATATCGTACCTCATTTTCATCCCTTTGTTTTAAGATCAACAATTGAACATTGTAGCTGAAGCATATATATGCAGTATTAAGGCCTGCCGTGAGGTTATACATCTCTCTCATACACAGATGTGAATATAACATTGCCTCGAGTGCAAAGATCACAGATGTGCTCAAGGGACAGCTAGAATGAATTATCACTCTAGTATTGTTTCAAAAATTTGCATATGTAATTGTTGTAGATTTGTCATATCCATGTAAATGTATATAGGCCTATATATATATTTGAAATATATATAGGTGATGGGCGAGGGGAACAGTCGTTTCCGGTGGGAAATTGCAATGTTTTATAACAGCATAATAAATGTTTTGATATCATCTTTTACAAGTTTTTTTGTTCAGCAACTGTATATGCAATGTTTAAACTTTGACCTCTGTGCATCTATCTTGTCAATCTCACTAGCCTTTGTGTAGTGATGATTGAATGACCCAACTCTCTAAACTCTCAAAGTAAAGCAGTGTTTATGTTTAATTGTGATGCAAAAGTCATTATGTAGTCAGAATTTTTCATTTGTCTCCTCACAAAAGGTTACATTACCCTTAAGTTATATGGGTGCCCACAGGCTTCATTTGAGGGAGTCAACCTTATTTGTCTTAACAATTTCAAATTCATGCATCAAGGCACATCACTTTAAATTTGCAGGTGTGTGCATAATGTATTTAACTGATGATGATCTAACTAAGAGTGATATCTGAGGATAGAAAACATACTGAGAATATTGTCTGGAACTCCCTTCTCTCATCATCTGCATACACATCATGTATTTACCAATATATAAACATATTACCATAAGATTATCATACCTATAACTTCTAGCAGTTTGGACAGAGAAATAGGCTTTACCTCAGGGGGTCTTACATGTTAATTCTGTGGACTGTTTCATAATTAGAGTGTCCCAGCTTATACAAGTTATAGGGTAACTCTCTGGCTACCGGCAGTTTGTTTGAAGAGTAGCAATGATGTCTTTACTTAGCACTGGAGGAAAATCTTCAACATTATGGAAATGTTTTTAAATCTTGGTTGTCCTAGTGTCAATTAGTTTTGGAATACATCATTATCATTAAAGTGAAATACACTACAGCATGGGGTAAAACACCAAACAATCAATCAATTAACCATATAACTATCATGTTTGATTGATTGTAATACATTATTTCTGTAAAAAGGAATAGTACATTCTCACAATGTGAACTATTGCTAGGGTAGTGTAGTCTCACTAGTCTGTTTGACTGAGCTAATTACAGTGACTACCTGGGCAGGGAAGTGACCTACTTGACCCCAGGTTTCCACACCTTTGATCAAACAATCTATCACCTGGTTCATTGTGTAACATTGATGAGTACCTGAGGAGTGACAGCTGACCAGTCTCTGATTTATCCTTTCTGAAATAGATTAAGGATGGAACTTAATTCTTTATTGATATATATTAAAATAACGGTATTAAAATAAGTCTACTCTAGCCTTAATTCTTTTGTAATAAAGCACAATTCCAGAAGGAGAACATTCAATGATGAGGATTCTAAAGTGAGTGATAAACATGTACTCAATAACTAAGCCTTGTGGGAAATTAAACATAACTAAAGATTTAAAGATGAATAGCTAAAGGTGACAAATAATTGGCTGACTAATTTTAGTCCATTCAGGAAATAATTTGGTACCCTACTACCCTTTAATAGCTTGTGATTAATTTGATTCAGGAGATAAAGTAAATTGTTTAATGTCGTCTACAGAATGGCCATTTACAGTCCTGTTATGTATTAGCTATGACTATTTGTAACAGTTAATGGACTTTAACAGTTACTAATGTTTGGTGAGATTGTCAATATTCTTTGATGGCTTTTGTGTATGCCTCTGTTTCCATCTTACATCAAAATTTGTGTAAAGTTGCCTGTTCTGGTAGCTCTATTGACAATTGGGTGTACAAGGAAGACATTATAAACTTTACATTTCTAATATACAAATATATACACTGTCACATTGTAACAAGTCTTCATTGTGCTCATTCCTTGTGTTTTGCAAAATACACATGCGATATATTGATCTTCAGGTTTTATGAAGCTCATGGCTATATTGTTACTAGATTAAAACAACTGCTGCGCCTTATATCATACCAGTTCTACAAAATACTATGTAAGATCATGAATGAAGAACAGGAATGCTTTTCTATTTGTTTTTAGCACTAAATCCATCTCAGTAACAAAATTGACAATCACACCAGATGTGCTGGTAAAGAAAATATATGGAAGTGGAGAAAGTGTTATAAATAATTATAGCTGAAGGCATTCAGTTCTGATTGGTTTTAACTAGGCTGTTAACCTTTCTAACATCACAGCAGTATTATTGTATTGGTGCTGTAAATGGCCATTCTGCAGCTCAAAGACATTATTCAATTTCCTTTATCAGCTAATTTACATTAATACTAACAAGTTGTAACAGGGTACTAAAGCAATTATTTCATTAATGTACTAGAATTAGTCCACTGATTGCTTGACATTATTAAGTGATTTCTCTGGTGTTAATTCAAACTGGTTTTGTTGACTCCCCCTCCGGCCATAGATGGTAATTAAATTTTTGTCACTCACTTTAAATCTTCACGATTGTAGGATCCCCTTAAGAACTCCACGAAGACTCTTTGTTAAAATACGTAAACAATAAAGATTTGAGCATAATAATTTAAATATGCTCTATTTAAAATTCCTTCTATCCTTGGCAGTTTGTTTGAGAAATGAAAAAAAAATATTGAATCCTCCATTAATGTCATCATGAAATGGAAATTGTGTTGTGACTAGTGACGAACAAAATGTACATTTTCCCTACATATTCACACAACTACCATGGTGATTACAACAAACTAAATTGGTTAAGCCAATAATAGTACAGCAGATTTATAGGGTGGGACCTAGATTGATGTCAATAAGGTTAAACTAGTCCCTTCACACCCCCTCCCCTTTCTGAGCCCCTATTCCTGATAAGATTAAGAGGCCCTGAGACCCTCATAACCTAGTGTGTGTGTGGGTTGATACTCTACTGGTTCAGAAGTCCACTTCCCCTCTTATATTTACTAAGGGTAGGTAGAGAGAGGGTCTTAGGGTGGTCAGTAGCAGCTGTCCCTCCTATAGTCAAAATCTGTATGCTGGCTGTTGTACTAAGTAGGGAATGTCTATAGCATCATGGTGCACGACTGGCTTTATTATCATTTATTCCAGGCAAAACATCACATGACGTTAAAGATAATGCATCGATTGACTGCCTTTATATTACAAATAACGCGAGAGAGTATGAGAAAAGTCAATCGTGCACCTAACTCCTCTAAAGGTGTCTTATATCAGGGCAGTTGATTGAGTTTGATTACATGATAAATGGTCCTTTTTGTTGTTGATATTTTTCAAAAATTCTGTTAGCTACATAAGTCAAAGTCTGGTTGATCAAAAACAAATATGTGGTGTTATAAAATGAAAAATACGAATTATAATAAAGTTATATACAGCAAGCACCTGTTAATGACAATTTGTGTGTATGGAGATTGAATAACTGTTAAAGTAGACCTGGCCACCGTGCACTCTTTGTTTCATTGCAGTTTTGAACTTTCAAGTTATTTCACACATTTTGTGGTGTATCAGTACAATGGGTGCAGGAAACCACCCTCTTCTCAGCTGGTGAACAAAGACAAGATAAGATTAGCAGTACAAAGACATAACAAACTGATAATCATCTTGTTGCCATTTAGATCAGGAAGTTCCCATCCACCCACCTGGGCTCTATGGTGTTTATCCTTAAAGCACCATGTTTGTTGATTATAGGACTGGCAGGAGGTGACTAGGTGTGCTCTCCATTTAACACACCTTTGTCCCTTCAATTGATCACAAGACCTATTACCAGCCATTGTACCTAATGTTACCACAGCAGTGTGCCCAGTACAAACATTGCCCTGGGGGCACAGGAAGCTTCTGCCCATTAGAGTTAAGCTAATAATACCCTTAAGAGTTTGAGAGCCAATTATAGCAGTACAGTTAACCAAACAGGAACTGAAGTACTTTAAGGAAAATTAACTAAAGCCCTGATTATTTGGATACTGGTGAGTGTAGTGTAGGAATGGAGGAGTAGTCAGACAGGTGCTCCGAAGGGAGTTATTCACTTCACATGTAATCTGTTAGACTAACATTATAATAGCAGGTGCTTGTTGATGATTGGAGAGACGCCTGGGTACAATGTAGAAAACAGAAGTCCATTGAAACAGGTATTATGACTAGCCTATAAAGCAGGGGAAATGGTTAATTGAATAGCATTTAGTTCCATTTAGACTCCGCAGATCCAGGAAGTTATATAATTAATATATTACAAATTGTTTCTGCTGTATCTCCTGTTTTTATTAAACTGATCAACACCTGATTTATCTTTTTGTATCCAAATTTTCTCCTGAAAATAAACCTCGAGTTTGATGAATTAAATTCACTGATGATTGTGCATAAGACCTGGCTTAAATTTTAATCACTTGGTTCCCCAGCCCTCTGTCACTTATCCTTGGCTGCTAACTCCTGCCATTCCTTCACCATTCATGAATCTATATTCTACACCTTTATAGTCAGTGTTTGCCCTATGGATTATAGCTGGTATCTATATCCAGCACCCTTATTGATATCACACTGGATACATTATGATAAATAGTCTAATTTTTCAAATGAAAGCATTATAAACATAAGTTTTGAATGCTAATTAAAGAGATGCAAGAAGAAATTACATTGTCAAGCCCTTATTAAAATGACTTATTATATTTTGCCTGCATTATTTTTTCCCCAAAATCAAGCATGTGTGACTAAATTTTCTTGGATTGTAAAACAAGCTACAAGTGACAGATTCATCCTTAACATCACAATGATGTTTAATGTTCTCCCCATAAATATGACTTGAAAACTACTTCTTATGTTCATTTTTTAATATAATTTTAATCATTCGCCTTCTAACAATTAGGTCAAATAAATACAAATTTGATAAAAGTTTTATGAACTGTTGATTTTTTTTTGGAATATTATGGTAGCCATTGACCAGTATCTCTATTTACTGAGAACCCTAGAATGAGGTCAAAGATAGTTACATTTGATCCCCAGCCATTGTAGCCTGATTTACATGAGCACACATTGGACTGGGGACAGAAACTCAACTCAAGCCCTCTTTAAAAGGAGATGTGGAATATAATATAGAATGCTCCCACTAATACCCATTGTTTTTACTGCTTCCTGATTGTAGCTAGGTTTTTGAGTGTGAATAGGGCCATATTTTGGAACATGGGTGGGTTGTTATTGGAGGATGCATATGGCCAGACATAATTGTTGTCCAAAGGTTACCTTTTCTGATCTGAGTTTGTGACTTTTTTCAAAATCACTCCTTCATTGACACTGCCACATTAAGAGTAAGGTGCACGATTGGCTTTTCTCATACTTTCTCCCATTACTTGTCATGTACAGGTGGTCAGCCAATGTGTTTCCTTGAACCTCATGTGAGTTTTGAGTAGAATAAATGATAATATTAGAAGTGCACCTCAATGCACATTAAGCAGAAAAAATCTTTACCAAGACTGTGATTACAAAACAACACTGGGAAGGCACAATATAACTTTATTAATTATGCAAAACACTTTGTTCTTTATGTAAATTTTGTAATAATTTACAGTCTAGCCACTTTGTCAGATTACCACTGTTAAGAAATAATTAGTCTGAGTGTTAGATGGAAAGCTGTGTGGCAGGTCCTATACAGGTGTCTCTACCTGTGCCACTATGGTCAATATTAACATAGCGGGAACCAATGATTTACCTGTACAAAGCAGGTAATTTGTGAAAAGAGATCATGTCTACATCAATCATGTAGTGTAACTGGTTAGTCTGCTGCTTAACTGGCTTTAATCCGTTTATCCTCAGTGGTTGTCAATCAGATGTTCACAATGGCAGTTCACCTGTAGCTATTGACAGTACTCAGGTGTTATGAGTCTTCCCATGAGCTTACATCACACTCAGACCATGCAACGTTTTCATAAGTCTTAAAAGTGAGATAGCATTGAATAAAATGTCAAGGTAAATCCCTGATATGCTAATCCCAGAATTTCAGAAAATTGCATTTATCAACCACGGTTTTGGTCCCAGAAAAAAAAAACCCAAGCAGACAATGTCATTGAATCTATTTGCTATTTTCCCCCGTGACCAGTATTCAAATTTTTTGTCTGATAATATAAACTTTAATTTAATACCCTCAGCATTAAGAATAAGAAGTGTTTTTAAAAATTTGATTCAATATATACATAACCAGTCGTGTACAGTAATGACATTATAAAATCATGCCATGATTCAAGATACAATGCTTTTTAAGAACTGTTACCAAATGAGAAATGCCATTTTAGACACCCTTTCAGTAATGTGAAAACAAATAAATTGGTTCTCATTGAAGGAGTTTGGCTAATTATGGTAAAATCATGCCTAACATCATAGACCTGCTCATTCTAGTAGAATTAACTTAAAGTGAAAGAAACTTTTCCAGAGATTTTAGATCAGTGACCTCTGGCCTGTTGAAGGTCACATGGATACTAAGTGCACACGTCCTCATTATTAAAGTGCCACAAGACTGGTGGTTTCCTGGTGATAAGGTTAGAATACAATACATCCTCTTCACTTCACACCACTACTGTTCACAGATATTTTACAAGTATCGCATTAAACGTTTTTATCTTGGACATGTATCACAAGGAGCCCTGCGATATAGTCTGGATAAGGGATTATTAAAATGACATAATTTTTAGATTCGTAACCACGGACAAGTTTGGGTGTATTGAAAGGATAGATAGTAATTAGTAACATCAAGAAAGTATGGAAGTAAGGAGAAATGATTGATTGAACCAACCCAAACATAGCATTTTACTTTGCTGCCAAGGGAACCTAAACACAATCTCCTTTCATTTGTTAACTGTAAAGTCCTTAACTATGTATTCTTAAGTCTTTAAATGCACTATTAAATTTGAGACAAATCATGTTTTTTGTGGTTTAATTTGACACCTTTTAAACACTTTAAGTCATTGTGAAATAAGAAACGTTTAGTTTTTGTGTGTTAACATATGATTTATTTGGAAATAATGTAGGAATGGTTCAGTCCAGGGACTTAGCCAGAAGTCAGAAGTAAAATGTCCAAAATGGTCATTTTGCATCACTTTTCATATAAAGGGTGTCCAATTTTGACAGTTTTTCTATCTCCTGCATGTTAAAATTGCTAAAAACAGGGTGTCCAAATGAGACAATTGTTCAGTTCAGGGTGTCCATTTGGATGCCTAAGCCCTTGGTTCAGTCATTGGAGATATAGATGCAATTCATACTTGATAAAGTTTTGTTTTATAATTGGAATTGAATTCTGCCCTAAAAGTGGGATGACAGGTGTTTATTACATCCTTCTGTGTAGGAATTTAATTTGTCTTTGTTCATGATTCATGTATACTTTTAATTCAGGATAAAAAACAAAGAAATCTGGTAGGTGCTTTAGTTTAATGAACGTAAGAGGTGTTTGCAGAAGAAGAAAAAACCCATTGAGTGAGTTGATATGTCTACTGAATGGGCTTTTCTATCAATCATCTGGACTTTTTTTGTTGGGGACGATTTGTTCAGTCACCTATGGTTTGGATAATTGACAGTTGTCTTTGATGTGGTTGTTTTTTCTTAATGATTCTCTAATGGTAATTAAACTCTGATTAGGATGCTTTGAGCTTTGAAGTTTTTTAACAATAAGCAAATTGAGTCTGTAAACAGTTAGACTTAAAACAAAGAATGTGAGGTTATTATAGGACTACCATTAGAGTCCTGCCATACAAAGGTCTCCATTGTTGTTATCTATGAAAAACTTTTGCACTGCACATTATTGTTGGTCATTTTTCAAGTTTTCAGTCTTTTTCACAATTTTTGGAATGGGAAGAATTTGTTTGCTATTTTTATCGATGTAGTTGTTATTCCATTGAGAATATGGGAAATAAAAGACTTTTTGGGTCTGAATAACTGGTGTAATTACTGAATACAGGGAATTCAATTTACATTTACATGTATACTGGAAGGTATTGAAATCTATTTTATAAAAATTCAGATCGTACTTGCATTGTAAAATTTCAGAGAATCTAAACTTGTGTCAGATGACCTGCATACAAGGTTGAAAACATGACTGCCGAAATATTTTAACAGTTCAACTGTAGGTTCTATAAAGTATGACAGTCAGGATTTGTGAATTGCCTTTCCTTGTCTTATTTGGCCTAATTCTTCACCAGAAAGGGGTCCACCCAGACAGACAATAATCTAATCAAACATTGTGTTTACCTGAGCTGTGAGGGGTCGTTATGTAAAACACACCTGTATGAATAGGTGAACTGTCTGCTAGAGTTCATTAGTTCAGGTGTGTGGAGCCAGTCAGCCTTTATACCAAAGAGGGGGTAATATGTGACAGTCATACATAATAATATGGTCACACTCAGGGCATGGGTGGAAATGTTTAAAATATTTTGTCAGACATTTTTCCACTTTTGTCCTGCTGGCCATTTAACACCATGTTAAATTCTTGGGAACTTAACAGGACAATCTCGGACATGTCCTGTAAATGTATAGTTATTTCCACCCCTGCAGGGGGTGCTTCTCCTGTTTATATCCAGGTCAAGTTATATCAGCCAGTGTGATAACATTTAATATACATTATGGTCAGACTGAAGTAATTTTTATGCATTATGATCACACTGTCAGAAGTGTTTAATATGCATTATGATCACACTGAAGTGTTTGATATTGTGTAACCCATGATTGCAATAGTGTAAGCTTACATTTTGTTACGATTGCCATCAGTGGAACACGGGACTTATCATATAGCATTTTTTACTTAAGTGAAAATCTGAAAAAAATCAATGAATTTCTTACTTCTGAACTCAGATACTGGATATTTTAGAATTAATATGATCATAACATGAGTAAGTAAATAACCAATTGGATATAAACACCATTTAGGCTCAATATAATCTTGAATTCCTGACTATAGATGTTCAGATAGGCCAGACCATGACCTTGGTCAATAACCACCTGCTTAATAATGTTGCCACCTGCTTAATAATGTTGCCACCGGCTTAATAATGTTGCCACCAGCTTAATGATGTTAAATCAGTACCTTTGCTGAAAGACTCATTTGCCATTCAGGGAAACAGAAACCCTGTACATTAAGTTGTCAGGTCTAAGTTTTACTTGCCTCAAACAATCAGATAAGTGTATCATTAACAAACTGACCATAATTTAATAAATACATCAGAGTTGGCATTTGGAATGACTTCCAGAGGTAATTTAAGGCCGTAGCAATTTATCTGGCTCCTGGTGATATGACAGGTGCTTAATTGTGTCTAGCTTAGCTAAGGGACAACACCAAGGCAAATTCGTGGTGGTGTCTCACCCAGCTAAGGGACAACACCAAGGCAAATTCGTGGTGGTGTCTCACCCAGCTAAGGGACAACACCAAGGCAATTCGTGGTGGTGTCTCACTTAGCTTAGGGACAACACCAAGGCAATTCGTGGTGGTGTCTCACCCAGCTAAGGGACAACACCAAGGCAATTCGTGGTGGTGTCTCACTTAGTTAAGGGACAACACCAAGGCAATTCGTGGTGGTGTCTCACTTAGTTAAGGGACAACACCAAGGCAATTCGTGGTGGCATCAGTCAGATTAGATATGGAAGCTTTGTCATGTTGATTGACACTTTCGTGTTTGTTCTGTTTTTGTATCATGTAGTTGTTGTTTGTTGTGGACATTAGGGATGATTTGTTTTTGTGAAATAACCTTTGTGGATGGTGCTGTACTCAGGTCCCCAAATTAAACAAAACAAGAAATGAATGTTGAATCATTGAACACATGAAATTGCAGTTGTCTACAATTACAAGTTTCTTTGCTTCAGCATTGCTTATGTTCTAAATGGTTTTGTCCACGCAATTAAGGTTTGGGATTTATATACCATATAAGACTTCTTTGTGCTACATTATTTTATTTCATTTAATTTATTTCACCAAATAATACAATACAATAATAAGTTATAATTCTTATTTTTCATGGGAAATAGTATAAAGTGGTAGTATAAATAAAATCTTACAAAAGATGTATTGTATAAGTCATAGTTTAATGATTATTGTTAATTATGGTTAATAATGATAATAAAATAATTTACATGGAACAGAAAACACAAAGGGCTTATTTTATCCCATTTACGACAGAAACGAAAAGAATCTCACTGGAAATGAGTTGAATAAGTAAATATGTTAAATAGATTTACAGGTGTAAACAATGAAAAAAAATATGACATAAATATAAAGACATTTAGATATAAACAGAGAAAGAGGATGTCCGGGTCCATGTCAATTTTGAAAAGATGGGTTTTCTATTTTGATTTGAACAGGGAAAATGAAACAAGTTCTTTCACTTCTGAGGGTAACCTATTCTGTTGAATAGGTCCTTTTATTTTGCAGGTGAATAGCCTAGGATTTGTTCTGTGTAAGGTCAATATGGGTTAAGAGAGACAGCTCTAGTTGGGTATTGGTGAACTGTTTATTGTTTGATGAAGTACTCTTTAAGAAAAATGGGGAGAAGTTCTAGAGTGTAAAAGAATTTGAAGACGATGTGGGTAACAATGCATGAGTTTATTGATGTAACAGGTAGGAGTTTCTAATAACTATATAGATGTCCGATCAGTGTGAGGATACTTCGTTGAGAATGTTATTAGTCAACAGTTCACGTTTTTGGAAACATATTAGAGGTACATGATGTGTCCTGATAGGTGTTACCCCAGACAATGTAGATATAGAAGAGAATAATAGAGGATATATAGTGTTTTCTTTTAAAGGATGTTCTCCAAGGTGATAAATTACTCCTGGATTAGGTAATATTTTCGTACATGTCAGAGATCTGCATAGCCCAGTTCAATTTGTTGCTAAGAGTAATACCTAGGAATTTTATATTAGATTCTTTCAGAGCCATAAATAGAAGTCGGAATTTCATGTTAATTACATTTACTGTATGCTCTTCACAAATCTTTAATGATGGTCATACTGAGCATTTTTTTCTGGATGTTTGATATGAAAAAAAATGAATTTCTTCGCTGTTTAAAGATTCTTTATTCCTATGCTAAACAGCCAGTTATATATATATATATTTTTTTTCCATTCCAAGTTTACTTTATTGGTAAGCTGTTCTAGATTGGTATTAGAGGTAAATGCACTGGTGTCATCAGCAAATAAAATTAACTTTATGTCAGACATATTAGCAATGTCATTTATGTAAATTAAAAATAAAAGTGGATGAAGAATAGATCCCTGATGGACACCAGTATTGAAAACTAGTATTTGTAATCATTATGAGTAAGGCAATGTTTTCTGACCTGTAAGTAGCTTTGAAACTATCTGTTTGGCAATCTGTTGATCCCATAATGTTCACCTTTCATGAGGAGTGTTTTGTTGGGATTTTGGGCATTTGTTAGTTTGTTATAGAGGGGATGAGAGCATGGGAGTCTGATGGTTTTTTCTAAATCCAGGGCCCGCGGCCATGGCTTAGTGGTAGCGAGTGCGCTTACTAAACTGAACCTGCTTAGATGTTCCGTTCACTTGATCGAGTCTGTCTGTCCACGATCAGGTACTATACATCAGTGAGTCAAATGTTGTTGCTCAGTCAATCGCCATGGTGGTTTTTACGAGGCTTCCTCCCTGTTTTCCACCGCAATAAGGCTGTGTACAGTTTGAAGTGGACAATCCGTTGTCTTATAAGTGAAATGCCGACCTTAAATCCCAATCAAACAAGCAAACAATCTAAATCCAGATTGGATTCCATACAGTATTTTAATAGTTTCTTGGTAATAAAATTTGCTTTAAGTTGGAATATAGAATTGGAACAGTGGTCATATTTTAGTAATTTTAGGATAATGTGGTCATCTGTATTGCTTAAGTTTGGATGAAATTCAAGAAAAGGTGTCTGTTGCCAAACCATAGTTTACATGACTTTTAAAATATGATTTAAACAGATGTGTACTTTCTG
Source organism: Mopalia muscosa (assembly GCA_031763545.1). Lineage (NCBI taxonomy): Eukaryota > Metazoa > Mollusca > Polyplacophora > Chitonida > Mopaliidae > Mopalia > Mopalia muscosa. The sequence goes on from JARFOD010106091.1 coordinate 12,190, forward strand.
GCAATTTTCTATCTATTTACGGTAGTTAATGTAGGAGGTGAATAAGTTCGTCTGTTGTGCAGATTTCAGTTTGCCAACATGCTCACTATCATATCTGAACCCTAAAAAAGTCAATATTACATTACATATTGGGCCCTGGTGTACAGCTTGTAGACTCCCTGTCTTTCTTAATATCATCCACTAATTTCCCAGCCATTTAAGGCCATCAGAAAAAATGTGTTTGTTGCTGGGATTTTGATAGGGTTTATTCATTTTTTTGCAGACCAGAACTCTTGCTAGTGGAGTTATTTAGTCTGAGTGTCCAAGACTTATGACCATGGGCAGTGTGTTTCATGTAGTGTATATTCATCTAGTCAGCAGTGTAGGAATATTATTTTTCCTAGATATTTTAAAAGCATCAAGTGCTGTGTTGGGTTCACTACATTATGTGACATTCCCTTACTAATGAAGTTAAACACAAATCAATTAATGTGTCATCTTGTAAGGTATCATTTTGGTTTAATTGAAATTGACATAGGAGCAGCTTTGCTCTTGTTGAATGGCATTTATAGGATTTTCTTTTACTACACAGTTACTTCTTTATCCATCTCTTTGTAGGCTTTGTATCTGCAACACCTGATGTTTAAAAATGTTAAATTCTACATTTGGGGGTGCTCATGATAGCATTCATTTTAAATTGCCTTAGCTTTTAAACCAAATACAAGTTTATAACAAGAGATCATAATAATTCTTGATTTTAAAATTAAGAAAGATATTTTATTTAATAGAAAATGTGTAAGTTTTTAACTTTTGTGGAAGCTGTTAAGGAATAGTGTATGTATATGAGCCAGGGACATACAACCATATTAGCCGGCTGATAGGAGTACCTGCAACAAACAGTTATTTAATGCTGTTTTGGCCTAACCCCTTCAATCTCTGTAAGCTGGAAGCCTGGGACTTGTTGGACCCTGCTAACCACAGACTATCAAGAGGTCACTGATAAAACTTGTTAGTTCAGGGTTTTATGGAAGTTTAAACTATTGTGTGTTGACTCCCAACTTAAAGACCAAACATTTCTCAATTACCCCACTATTTTTTGTAAAACTACTTATTCATATCTAAATTAAGTGTGACATTTTCTACTATGAATATGTTTTATGGTGTCTGTTAGATTGTATTATAATTATAGGTTAATTGGTGCCAAGAAAACTTGCAATGAAAGAAGTAAAAAAAAAACTAAAAAAAAACAACAAAAATCCTAAAAGATGAATCAAATAATAAAGAGTTGGCCTAATTTCAACATATTTTTCAGTATTTTTTATCTATTACCATTCACTAGATCGACCTTCAGGTATATGATCGAGTCACATGTTGTGGCTCCGGCAATCACTGGGGTGGTTTATACGAGGTTTCCTCTCAGTTTTCCACTGTAATATGGCAGTGCACAGTGTGAAGTGGACAATCCGTCGTCATATAAGTGAAATACCCTTGAGTGCAGTATTAAACCCCAATCAAACAGACATATTTTTCATTATTTTACATTTTATTTTGTGGAACATGTAGAAGCTACTAAGATACACTAGTGTGATATATTTTAATGCATCTGCATTCACTTGAACTATTAATAAATTAGTCCTATTTATTTATTTGTTTATTTACTTTTATTTATAAATGAAATCTTTACTGATAATGCCTGGAGCCTCCCACACACGTGGACTAAGTCATTAAGTCAACTTCAAAGGAATTAGGTCTTAAGTCAAAAGAAATTAGTCTTAATTAGTGTTTAGTAATTACTTTTTGTCTAGACTAAAAGACTTGATGTTTGAAAAGGTCGTGAGTGAATGACCTTGAACCTGACAGAATAGATGGATGGCTCTTACTATCTGTGTTTGGTCTTCAAGCAAACAGACAAGGTCATAGTGTTATGTTGTCAGATGGTGTTAGAAGTTTGCAGTTATATAATAGGGGTTGTATTTGACAGGAGCACCATTAGTCCCAGAGGCCAAGGGGGTAATTGTTAAGCTAAAGGAGAAATTAGCTACACAATATCATCTTTGTTAATTGTTTATCAGATGACTTTCATACTATGTGTAAAATCATATACATTGTTGTCCCAAAATGAGGAACACAAATTTGCTTTTAAATCTTACATTGTTGCAAAACATAAATACAAATTTGTTTTAAAATAGACACTATACTTAGTTTAAAAATAACCATTATACTTTTGATATTAACTGAAGATTACACTGTGCTTTGTATGTTGTTAACAGTGTTTTGAATTAATACTTTTTGTTATAAAATGAAACTTTGTGTGGCAAATGACCATAAGATTTTATTAATGACAACCAACTTAACATTGTTGCATGGTGAACACTTTTGTATAGACTGTCAGATATCTCACAAAACCAATTGATAATGTAACATTTTATCTCCAAATCCTACTTCCAAACTAAGTCCACAACAAATTTAAACTAGGGTAGGGTTGTCTAGCCTCATGCTTTTCACCAGACTACTCTCTGTAAAGGTAAAAGTTTGAACATTAACAGTTAACACTTTCAAATTACAGTCTCCAAAAAATATTCCAGTTTGGCAATCCAAAAATTATTTTAAAAAATCATAATGACGTTTCTGTCAATATGATTTGCTTTTCAGTATTCTATCTTAAAACGAAATATATGTTTATGTTACTTTCTTAGTCGTTAAATGTTGTTGAAACTTGAATATGACTTAATATGCTCAATGTCAAAGAAATCTACCCCCTTTGGCTGTATGTGAATAAATGATAGACTAAACAGGACCAGAAAATATCAAGATTATGAAATTTAGGTATCCTGCATACAAAGGCTTAGGCAGAGGGATGTCCTTACTCCACTCGTCCTTTAGATACCCTGAATTAAAGTATTGCCTCATTTGCACACCATGTTAAATGAAGCTTTAACATGCAGGAGATATAGGGAAACTGTTAACATTGGACACCAAGTTACTTAAAAAGTGAAGCAAAATGACCATATTGGACACCAGACTTCTGATTTCTGGCTAAAGCCTCTGCCTGAATGGTTATACATAGACATGTGGTGGGCAGATGGGTTGTAAACAGAGCATGGGAAAATAAATATATAGGGATACATTGTTACTTCTGTTTTCATATCTGTTTATCTTTGTAGATAAAAAAGAGGTAAAATTTTTACTGCCTAAAAATGTGCCTCCTAATCCCCCTAAATCATTGCACAGCTGTGTATTATTAATGTCCCAGTTACTAATCCTCTCAGGCTTTTCAGCTTACCTTTGTATCATTGATATTATCTTTGTGCCTCATCACATCAAGTAATGTGGTTGCTAAAGCTTTATAAGTTCATAACTGACTGTTGCCCATAGGTACAAAATAGAAGTTACCAGGTGAATTTTGATTTCGTTCAGCGGGTGTGCTTAACAAGGATTCTTCTTGGTTTTTCAAATTAATACCTCAATATAGAGATGTCTTTTCAGTGAAATACTTTCAAATACATTCTTTAACATAAGTTTAATTATTTAATCATTACAATAAATTTACAGTTACATATTCAAGACACTTTATCAACCTTAACCTGTTATCATAAAAACGAACTAAACAAAAGATAAATGTTATGTCAGGGGCAAATACAACTTTTTAATTTGGGCACCGTTTTTACTAACAAATCGACCGCATAGCAGGAGCCGAGCCCGGAACGGGCGAGCGGGGGGATGGTCTGGAAGGGGGGTAGACCCCTTTCCACTCTTTAGGAAACTTTTTTAATCAGCTGTTGTACGAAGGGCTA
>JARFOD010106102.1:0-15962 GCA_031763545.1 Mopalia muscosa
CAGACGTTACAGGCTCTCCAAAGAATCGTTTCGTTGGCTGCTGAATTTATTAGAAGATGACCTGCTGTCCGCATCCAGGAGGAATCATGCACTCACTCCTCTTCAACAGTTGACAGTTGCATTACAATTCTACGCGAGAGCATCGTTTCAGATGGATGCTTTGCTTTTAGACAGGGGAAAAAACACTATTGTGCGCGGACAGCTAAACAGTCGATCATCGAAGCTCCTGACTTATCGCTTAGACAGTCATTTAGCTGACCGCGCACAAAAGTGTTTTATCCCCCGTGTAAAATATAAGCGCGTTTTAACTAGACGCACCTTAAAATACCTTTATGAATTCAAGTTCGGCCCATAGATTTCAGTCTTAGTATAGAGTTGAACAAATTTATACATAAATAGTTGAAAATATATTATGATATCATATTACTGGTAAATGCAGGCTTTCAATGTAAAACAATGAATGAAATATGCAAATAAAAATGTACTTATTAAAGCTGTACAAATTAATTCTAATGAGAGATCAATACTGGAGCCAGATGTGTCCAACTCACAAATTAAATAAAATCAACATGCATCATTTGAATTCCGTCAAACTTGATAAACATCATTATTATTTAGTTAGTTGTAGTGCAATCAATACTACAGGTAGCTAACTCACTTCTCACCTGAAGAGTAAATAGGGTCTTCCAGCTAAGAGAGCAGATTACTGATCAATACAGACTGCAGCTCCCCACAGACAAACACAATCCCGACAGTTAAACACCCTTCTCAAAACAATGTGCCCACTTGACAGAATTCCACTCAATATCATCAAGCGATGTACTGTTAGAGAAGAGAGCCCCTGAGAAGGTGTCACTTCACAGCATGACATAGCTCAAATGAGTTGTTGTGGAACATGTTAGAACTCCATTCAGCACAGTAGACAGAACAGCCAATTCCCATTATACATATACCTAGCCATATAATAAAACCTTTGATAAGTATCAAATATCCAGTTAAAATTATGTAACACACAGCCTACAGAGGCTTTTGTATCAAATTACACTATTCTGTTCTCAAGTTTATCTGTGAATTGTCCCTAACCGGCAAAGACATTAAAAAAATTACCTAAGTGTAATTCAATGCTATCACAAAGAAACGGTTTGGTTTGTTTAAACGGTGCTTGTTACTGTACTTAATGGTATTTCACTCATATGTCAATGTATGAGCACAATCATGATATCATTGACTGAGAAAATGTGAAAAGAAAATAGCTGTCTTACCAGAAACTTTCTCCTCTGCTGGGTTTTTGCCTGGCCTTCATCTTCATGGCCCCAGACTGGAGGGTGTGTTTAGATTCTCTGTACATAATGCTATCATCCTGGGGCACTACTATAACCTTCTCCTGCTCATCGCTTTCCCGGGCCCGCCTTAGGTAGAGGGGTGTACTGCCTGACTGATCAGCATGGCCTCTGAAAACAACAACACAAATTACACGGTTAGTTCACTCCTTAATGATTTAGTATTACTCAAAGTTATTTCTCTCATATGGCAGTTAGCGGGAAATCCCAATAATAAGGAAATGTAAAATAATATTTGTTTTAATAGATTGATAAAGAACACATTATGGTACCAACAAACTGCAAATACCTGAAAGACATTACTACAAATTTGCAATCAAGAACCACAAGCCCAGGAAAACGTTACCATGAAAATTGTATCAAATTACCCTATATATGAACATATTTTAAATTTTATAATTCACTTGTCCTTGAACAATATGTTATTTCTAAATAGTAATAATATTATTTATCTTAATAATGGTATTCCTAAACTGCAATGGTTGAGAATTAGCTAAATACTGAAGATATCCAAAGTCGTAACAGGTGGAGACAAGCAGATTTTCTTTTCTCTATAATAAAAATTATAAATACACACTACTGTTATATTAAATCTATAATCAGCCAAGCTGAAAAGTCTTAAATAATTTATTGTGAGAAAAACATGGACAGGTACAAAAGCATTAATGTATACATTATCAATCAGCCTGGTGAAGATCACCGTGAATATTCAGGAACATCACACTCTTTTCACACATATATCACAGGTACTTAGCATCCACAATGTATAAATTAACACTGCTGAACACATGACATTAGCTCCTAAATATATTCAAATATAACGCTTTTAAAATGCAAATGTTATGGGCTTGGCGGACAGTAAATCAGTTTTGTTTTATCAGAAAATCTGGCTGTATTAAGCGCTGTGTGCATGAACAGAACAGCTCTTTAGCACATAAGCACATGTGACTCGCCTCCAGACAGACAGGCTAAGACAGGTTATTATTAACATTGATAAATCTGTAACCATTGCAGATTTTACCTGGTTTCCATGTACTGTTTTTGTTTGTCGAACTGTTTGTTTCTAACAGCTTTTTATGTCAGCTTAATCAATTGTTTCTAGGAATTACATGTATACAACTTGTCAATTCACCAATACAAGCCTTTAGTTTTTCTCTACACTGTGACACTGTGGGCATTAGTCCCCCCCTTCTTACCTGTGTTATATATACTAATGCACTTAGTAATTCAAAGTATTAGTGTTGCCTTAACTAAATTTCATTCATCCTATCCAAACAGTTAGATTATTAGCGATACAATAGCAAAATAAACATCAGAAAACACAGGATGACGCATCTTCTGGCTACAGTCTATGGGGAACAAATTGCCCCTCCAAAATTGTAGCATGCCCCAATTCCATTCGGTGTTTTAAGCCATGCTATTAAAGTCAATGACAATTTACTAATATCCAGTTGAACAATTTACAGAAGCTTACCTGGCCCTTAACGAATGTGTTTACCCCGTGGTCATGCGGAGCTTAGATATGATAGATCATTAATGCAGAGCTTACCTGCAAATTGCTGACACATAGGGTCACTGACAACGGACATATAGGATGTAAATAAGTGTGTGCAGGTATTAACTGAAAGATCAATAGCTGACCAGGTCAGAGATCAGAGAAAACCAGGGTCAAGCCCAGTGTTAAGAGCAGGTGGATTTATCAAGTCAGTCTTGTCAGGGGGATTTATCAACAGTCAGCTGATCTGGTGTGTGAATGTATATGGAAACAGTTTCTCAGATATTCTGTCTGAGTCAAAAACAAAATGTCACAATAGTACCAGGAAATGCATCAAAACGCACGGCTGAAGAGAAGAATCTTTGATTGGTGTTTGACACCACATCCATGGCTTTTCACATATGGGGAAATAAGAGTGGTGTGTAATGTATAATAAAAGACAGTTCCTCCAATCATCTTCTCCACATCTCAAATATGCGTCACCCAGTTTCTCTCCTGACATGCCAAATGCAAAATCTAACTACCTTTTAAAACCTTAACTTGCCCAAGCTCTTGTGAAAAAAAATAAATAAAAAATAAAATTTTTTAAAAATGGATGGAAATGGTAGTTGTACACTCTAAATTAATCTGTATTACAGTACAAGAATTACTTAAGCAACATGATAATTGTTAACTTCGATGCTAACTTGCCAACTAGAGCAACACAAACAACCTACATGGTTACCACATGCAAAATTTAAAGTTACACCACTCCTTGCACTGCAGAGAATTTAACCAGAAGCTATTATCTGCTGACCCCAAGACCATATATAATAAGTCTTCACATTTACTGGAAATTTAAAACGTCTGTTGGTAAAATGGGGAGACATATGATGAGAAGCCTGGGCTTTCAAAATCATGAAGCATAGAGTGATAAATTTCCTCAAAAAAAAATCAGTTAACAATATATTTTTATTGTAGAGAGAAGACCATTTTGCTTGCCTTCACCAGGTTTCAAACTCAGGTCTCTTTCTAGTATCTAATTATACATGTAGGTAAGACTAGCAATTTCAAGTTGAAAACTTCTATTCCAAATATGAGACTGCTTTCTAAAGAGTTAGGTGCACGATTGGCTTTTCGCGTTATTTGTCATGTACAGGCAGTCAGTCAACGTGTTATCTCTAAAGTCGCGTGATGTTTTGCCTAGAACAAATGATAATGAAGCCAGTAGTGCACCTTAATGCTTCTAAACTTTCAATTATTTTCAAAACAAGTAATTACTAGGTGGAATTAAATTATGAGAAAGTTTACCTGCCTTAGTACATCTACCTGGTGGGACTCTGAAACCCTAACAACAGGTAAACACTTCTGGTTAGACAAAACATTTGTGCCACAGAAGGTCAGTTAAAACAATACAGCCAGACAGTTAACATGTGTGGATCACTGCAAAAAAACAGATCTAACTAGGCTAACATGGGTGGGGAGCTCTGACCACTGGTCAACTATTAACAAAGCTGATGGTCTCTCTGGCCAGTCCAGCCAATTGATCACATTGTCTACAATACATGTCAGCCTTCTGGCTCCACTTGATATTATTCTCACTGACCACAACTCACATTCTACAAGCCTATGAGGAATTCTCACCATACCTCTGCCACAAAGCCCAGCACATAGACAACACTGGTGTTTACCGCTAGCCACATATTCACCATGTCAAACAACATCCTCACATTCACTGGATTCATATCTTACTAATACTTCAATATTAATAATACATGCGTGTTCACATGGCAATTCAGAGCCCCTAAAACAATTCAAGCAAACCAAATACATGTGGAAATATGTATTCTAGAAACCATGGCAGCCTCCATCACCAAATACATGTCAGTCAGCCAGGTATATCAAGTTTGTTGGCATAATCATCAGGTATATCTGTGACCATCCAGTCATTGTAAACAGAGTGGAACAACAAATGACATGCTCAAGTTTAATAATTTAAATCACCTCATACTGTAAGCTTAAAACAAGCACAGATGTAAACAAAGGACAATATGTATTTTGCCTGCAAAGAAATAGGTCTACAGTACCTGTACTTATTTTCTCAATTATTAGTGAACAGAAGGTAAGACAAATTTTGTCAAAAGGTTACATTAAGGTGCACTACTGGCTATATTATCATGTATCCTACATGTAGGCAAAACATCACGTGACATTAAAGACTACCTGTTGACTGACGGCCTGTATATGACAAGTTACGCGATAAATTATGAGAAAAGCCGTCATGCACCTAACTCGGCAAATAGCAAAAATGAAAAAGACCATTTGCAAGGAATATAACAACATGTATATGTTTTATTAAGTAGATCTATTTGTTACATTCTTAATTGTAAAATTATAAATATTCAAAATATAAATGTGACGCAAAATGTTCTGCAAGATTTAATTATTATATAGACTATAAATGAAGACAGCTATTCACATACAGCAATTCATTTTTATCTTGTCATAAAATGAGAATAAAGAATAGATACATGTAACTATGAAGCTATCTCAAAAGTCATGAATAACAACACGAGTTTCATGTCACAGCATTTCTTCTCTTGACATTTATATTAGAGAAAAAACACCAGCAGCACGATTCTCTCTTCCATAACTGTTACATCAAAGTGACACAGACAGACTGGTTGTCAACGGCGACCTTCTCACAAATAAACACTTCTGTCATTTATACAAATCAGACAAAATAGCTCTTCTATTTATAAACTAAACTTCATTTATACTTGTTGATCTAAAACAACCTGGTAAAAAGATGACGTGAAAAGTAAGAATCGGTGAGAATCGTTATTATTTTTAGTATGATCAGTTAAATTACCCTAACTCCAAAGCGACCAAGCTTGAGGTTACTCCTAGGTTTTTGTTTTTACTCTGTTCTAAAGATGATAGAACTGCTTTGATTTGTGTGTATTTTATTATGGTTTTATATCTTCATTTATTTCACTCATATGATGATCTATGTTCCATTTTAATCTGTTCATTGTTTAAATATGTTGGAAAACCACAAGGAACCCTCTTTAAATCCATCTCCCTTTCCCAACATGGTAAACATTGACCTACAGCTGTGGGCACTGACAGAATTGAAGATTGTCACTTTGTGACAACCTTATTTAACTAAATCAGCAAATCTGCAAAATATTCAACAAAAAAATCAACATACATGTATATGTAATTTTGAGGATATGCACTTTTAACAAAAATATACAGTTATATGGGTTAAAAAGAGTGGAGGAAGCAAACTATTCTTTGTCTACATTAATTTATCCAAATACTCAGGAGTTGAATCTATATCCTTGCCATGACAGCCTTTTGAAAGTTGTTGTGTTTTTTTTGGTTGTAAAAATGGAGCTGACGTTCCAGCCACAAGTTAGCCCAACTTCCATTTGTTTCAGCGGAACATGTGATATATTGTTTGTTTATTGGGGGTTTTATTGAAGTTTATTTGACTCATGACTGCGTGTCAGCTCATTGGGCACTCTCAAGTTTACTCAAACAACAATGACAAGAAATAAGATAAACACAAGAAGCAGAATTTGCAGCAGTAATATAAAGGACAAGACGGACATAGTAAGTATTAAACTGAGCTTCGTAATAAACTTATTTTTAAAAAAATGAGTTAAATGTACTGTAAGAATACTTTCTAACAGATCTTAATGCGGTCATGTATTTTTGTTTACAGCACAACAAACAAGTCTTTTAATTATGTAACAGAAAGAAGTAAACAAAAGCCAGGGCAATTAGTTTAAATAGAAAAATCTCAATTACAAAAGAGATATTTTTATGGACAGAAAAAACAATAAAACGTTAAAATGACTAAATATAACTTGCTTCCTTCACCTCTGAAATTAAGTTAAACAAGTTTCTCCAGTATACAAGCAAATTCAAAAAGTAACTTATTGTATGTGAAGAGTTGAAGGAGTCTGTATTGTTATGACCTGTTTTCTTGGTGAACTTTGACCCTGCCAGGTGACCAATAGTAAGGCAGTTTCCTGTGAGATGAAAGCGGCCATTGTTTCTTACGCTAATCTAAATTCTCCAAAAAATAGCATCAAGGTTGAATAACTCTGCAGAACACCATTGTTCCAGGGAAATATGGCCTAAAATAAATCTTTTCAAGCAAATAAACCAGATTAAGTAAAGCTGAGAAAATCCTTGTGTTGTTTGTGATTTACATTCTAAACAAAACATGGGGATTATTTTACATGCTGGGAAAATGAGCTGATACTTAACACAAAAAAAGATCTCCTGATAAAATTTTAGGCATATAGGCAGGTGAAAGATGATGTACAGGTGGAGTGGAGATTGTTAGCAGATTCTTAATACAGTCTATTTTAAAATCCTTCCTTACAGTTCTGCTTTCATATTTATGTGAAAGATGCGTCAATGAGAGTAGTTTTAGAACTTATAACAGTAATGAATTTTTTAAGTATTACTTTAAAGCAGCTTTATATGGCTGAACCAGAACGCTGTGTACCTTATAAAACAGGTATTTCCTAGAGAAAAACAACAGGTGAAAACTGAATCAGAGACTATGACCTTGGAGTTATTCCCCCTGATCTCAACCAGTCCACACTAATGTAATAGAATGCATTGGTTTGCAGTAATTAAAAGCATCAACACCATTGTTCACATAAATCAGAAGTTCAACCAATCTGAGCCAGGTGCTAAAACAGCAGTAAAAATTACTCTTCTGAAAGTTGATACACTATTATAGTTTTTCATAGCTTTAACATTTATTAAATGTCTCAACAGTCATAGTTCACAGATTTTTTCCACCAATTTTATCTTGACTTTAAAATCTGGGTCACTATATTGAACAATTGAACAAAGCCATGTATTTTCAAACAAAATCTTAGTAATATTGATATGTTTATGAACTTGGCTTTAAGAGGTGTAGTTGGGGTTAATTTGAAAAACTATGCTATCCTAATTGCTTTTTAAACAAACTTATTTGGACATACTAAAAATCAATATTATCACAATTTTATTTCCATTAAATTACACCTGAGCTATGAAAGGCAGATCCAAATTAAATAAAGGAAATGAAAGAAAAAATAAATACGTAAAAATGAACTTTTTAAGAAGTCATTTGACAGAAGGGAGAAGAAAGATGGCAATACATCAACTTGAGAAAAAAGTGACAATTATCATTTCACCATTAACCTTAATGACAAAAACCTGACTCTAGTTCAAGGTAAAAGTAACATCAAAACTGTTACACTTCACATACATTCCTTGATATTTTTATACAACTCTTCTAGCTGTCATTTCAAATATATATATATTTTGTTAATGTGAGAGAAAGTCTGACAAGCATGACCAGGCTCATGGCAGAATGACCCTCTCCATCAAAACATCGTCACATTTTAACAAGATCCAAATACAGCCTTCATTAACATTTTAATGTCCATGCAAGGGCTAAGACAAAGGGATTCCACTTGTCCTTTAGGCACCCTGAATTGAAAAATTGCCTGATGTGGATAGGCCTACCCTGTTTAAAAAAATTTAACATGCGGGAGATAGGGTAACTGTAAAAATTGGACACCCAGTTACTTAAGAAGTGCAGCAAAATGTCAATTTTGGACACCATACATGTACTTTTGATTTGTGGCTAAGCCCCTGCAAGATCCATGGATCTCTGATGGGTTTTAAGGCCAATGCGTTATTGTTTTATGGGACAAAAGATTAATGTATTTGTCCAACAACTTCTGCATTATCTATATAGATTGATCTTTGGTTTGTCTACATCAAGTTGGGGCCCTATTGTTAAATACAAATAGTCTGGGCCATTCTCCTGATCCTACAATAAAGGTACTTTTTCTGCATTGGTGAAACCACAGGGAAACGTTTTTGAAAGGTCATTGGACATTTATGGTCCACACAATGTGTCGTGTTATTAAGCAGCACATCCAAACTGTAAAGGGAACAGGAGGTTTACAATCATTAGCCCCATATCTAAATCCATTTGTTTAATAAATATTATCTCAGGTGATAGGCCGTTCTGTAAACACAACTGAATTTTGAAACCAGATTCAAACTGCTAATATTATTCTGAACAAATCTTAGGACTAACTAAGATCACTGACTTTAACAATATTACAACAGGGTGACAAAATAATTAATTGATTAAATTAATTTTTTAATAAAAACCTCTAAGCCTCAAAGGATCTGACCCCTGAAATTAAACTCAAATTGAAGTGGTAAAGTGAGCTTCTGACAGTAGATGTCTGCTGATTACAGATGATGGAGAGTAATCCACAATGGCTATCCTCAATAGTTGTCTATCTTAAATAAGCTGACATAGCCAATTCAAATACAGGTGTCTTCACATGTTTAAATACTCACTGATCAGCGGGGTTTCCAGAGGGAACCAACAACAGCTGGATTTGTTCCGATAAACTAGATACCACTGTAATCAGCATATTCTTATTGATTCTCTCAAGACAGGTGTAAAAGTCTCATCATCCAAACAGGTAGTAAGATCCAAATTTGATTTTATCACTTTTGTAAACACCATGACGGGTAAGTCAGGGGTTTCCATCAAATTAACACCAACTGCGGACACAATCTAACATAACAAGGTACATCTTCACCAGTGTACATCAAAAACAGGATATGCCCACTCTTTAAGGTCAGACTCTTCTTGTGGCAATGTGATCTATCTCTATAGTTGTTTGATAAACTCAATCATCACTCATTATAAACAATTGTTCACATCAATCATCAACATCAGAATTCTACATCTGCGTCATTTTTTAAAATCCTACACAGTATGGCCAGGAGTATTTAACCCTTGAGTGATCCTATTAAAGCTTCTATCCTAACACATTCTCACACGAAAAAAAAGGAAAATCACTGCAATTTTGTTCTATTGCCAAATTCGTAAATTGACATGTTATTTTATATCTGTCCACATGTATTAATAAAGACGTTATCACAGAGGTGTGATAGAGATTTAATGTCCTCCAAATTTCACTACTCAACAGAAATTAAAATTACGGGAGATTCCAAAGAACAAACTGAAATTCTCCTTAGCTCAGCAAAGTTGAAAAGCATTGCACTAAAGATCTTTAGCAGGGACTTCGTAACACAAGTGTTCTGGCAGCCCTTTCTATCTGGTTGTCGAAAAACTGCTGGCTACTGTATCTTCTCCTGCCCACAAAGAAAATCACATCGTGTGGCACATTTTTACACAATTCCAGTAGTAGCTTTGAATTGGGTCCAGTCCAAAGAGTGTCTAATCTACCTGAAGCCAGAGATGTTACCCTGTTAAATCCCCTCTACTCTGAGGAAACAAGGCTCTGGCCTGGCTCCGACAGTTTCTACCTGGACCAGGTGAGTGTTCCCCTCTTGCCCATGGCCTTGGACAAAGCCTACTAATCTGCTCCGGCATCTAGCACTATCTTCAGTGCTAACAATTCACTGGCTGGCCTTTCATTTGTTCAAGATGTTTGGCCAATCTGCTGATCACTGCTAGGAGAGAAGGTCCAACAAATATCCAAACACCCGATAGACCCTTATCATAGCCCTGTTACCACCCGATGTTTGCCTCTCATAGAACCACTCGACAAATCAACTAACATTTCTTTATATCTGATTCAATCCATGCAATTGTTCCCAAATGTTCACCAGAAAACTGACCAGTCCATTTCTCCAAATATGTATATATACTCCAAGTCAACATAGTCAACTGTCTTGTTTTCTGGTCTCTATAAAGTTGGCTCTTACACTGATCTAGACATGTCCAGAAAAACTTGTTGATTCAAACATCAAATAACATAACATCATTAAGATTCAGCCTACTGTAAACACAATGTCACCGATAGGTAAAAAAATCCTTCACTTGGAATGTGATAAATGCAAATTATGATGTATTGTTATGATTGTTTAAAAAAAAGTTTATATGGAACAATTTTACATAATGACAGTGCTGTTTTACTTTTCTGATGTTTTAGAACTGTATCTTCATAATTCCAGTTTTTACTATATTATAGTGTTACAAACTTTTGTGTTAAGTTATTGTGTACAATATTTTATGTGGTCTTTAATTGATCATGTTTTTAAATAAATAAATGAATAAATCAACTTAATAACTCAATCAAGTTTAACTATTTCTGTCGACAAAATATTCCACATATCAACCATCAGAACTCAGGATTGCAGTAACCCAGATATTAATCTGCTACAATAAATACCACTCTAAGTCATATTTGCCACTTATGTACAGTAACATAGACATGCTTAAAAGAGAAGCAGTATTCAAGACTCTGGAAATATTTATAACAGATAATTTGCCCATCATATTTATCTTCAAGCTAACACTTATGATCAGTAATTACATATTAAACCATGAAATGCGAGGATTCAATTTCAAACCATGACATTATTGTATTTATTAATTCATGTGTAATGGTTATTTGAGGTAAGCCTCAAATACCAGGTAGCTATCCATGAAATAATCTAGGCACCCCTCTCCCCCTTTAAATCATGGATGAGGTACATGTAATAGCCTACAAATTTCATACCACTACTTATTGTAAGGTAATACCACAGGAGAGTTTGTCAAGCCCCTAACAAATACCTGAGAACAATAACTCTGTCTTAGCAGAGCCAGGTAAAAAGAGAACCTCGTGGGAAAGCACATCTAACCCAATTTCTAAACATAACTCTGGTAAATTGATACCAGGAAAATAACATTGTACAAGATAAAGTAATGTCAATGAATTCTCACCAATTACGATAATCACGGGATATTTAGAGATTTAAAAAACTGTTTATTTTATTGGATTATGATCATCATTAAAACATTCACAGGCTGCAATACACACACATGATGTTTTACACAAACAAAAATACTGATTCCAATCCTACATTCACAGGCTGCAATACACACACATGGTGTTTTACACAAACAGAAATACTGATTCTATCATACATTCACAGGCTGCAATACACACACAAGATGTCATACACAAACAGAAAAACTGTGCTGTTAGGGAGAACTAACAGGGTGTTCCCTGCAAACTTATTTTAGGAGGACTGATTTATAGGTTTCTCAAATTGCTTGCAGTGTTCTTCTGCATTTGTATTTTGTAACCGATTTTGAAAAATTTGGTCAATATGGCAATCACAGTGACACTGAAGTTTGTAATATAAAGCGATTTTGCTAAATATTTTTCATTTATGTATTTAAAGTACCAGCAAAGTAGCAGTGAATGTAAATGTAAGGTTATGTCCTAAACTTTTACAGGACCGACTTTAAGGTTTTGCCATCAAAGCACAGGTCTGCACACCCACATGATGTCATACACAAATACTAACCAACATTTTTTTCTAGAATGGCATGCAAATCTGTTGACAAGCTGTACAGTGTTACATATAATTTGTGAATTGAATGAAACTCACCTTACAACAGCTACTAATGAAGTCACTCCTTATACCGCAGGTATCAATAGAAGCTCACATTACAGAGAGAATGTAAAGTTATTAGATTCCAGTAGAATGCTGACCAATAATTACACATACTATCAAACCATACAGCACCTGTCACTACCAGTTAAACAAACCCTATAAAAGGTGTCAGCAGCTCTAGAAGACTTTAAGAAAAATTCCATAAGCTCTAAGATCACAGCGTTAGTGTACAGGTAAAAACATATATAGAGTATACACCCAAACCACGCCCCCAGCAGCAGCTCAAACCTTTTGTATATGTGGCCAGAAACAGCATAAGCTTATTAAAACCCCACACATCAAAGTTTTCTAAATCCTTTCAGACTGTTTTCCAATGGGCTGGCCTGTTAGTTCACGGCTCTGTAACATGTAGATCATAGATTTTGGATTAGCTTTGCTTCACTAACCCCTCACCCTGGCTAGCTCATGGAATGTCATTTTGATCCAGACCACCCGCCATGAACGGTGTGCACTATCATTTCTTACACCACTAAAATCCACTTAATATATTAACCCTGCAAATCACATTAATCAAAGGTTACCTAATCTATACAAACGTATAACAGAGATTACATTTAGCACAATCAGGCACATAGTAAATCAGAATTGTGCAGAACTATATTACCTTTAACCTGTCTGAATAAAAATTCACCTTAAAAACACTATTTCTACATACCATGGAAAAGTGAAATAATTATTGTTATAGCCACAATACAACCAACAATTGATGGCATAACTTTGTATCACAAAATTTAGCCATACAGATTAGCATACTTTTTTAGCCAGAGAAGTTCATTTCAAAATATTTTAAGAATGATTAAATCACAGTTTATGAAAGGAATTTACATCTCCTTCACCCAAAAAGAAATCAAATAAAGAGGCATTACCCAGTAAGATCAAAAGCGTAAAGTGTTATTCCCAATTTAAGCATGAAGACTACCTGTTTATACCTGTTGACTGGGCAGAGATAGCCTGATAAGAGATCACAATAGAGACACCTGTTAACAGTTGATTGGAGGCAGCTAATTCATCAATACAACTCACAGCAGCGTCAATGAACCATGTGCTGAGAGACTAACTCAACCCATCACAAACCTCAACAAACACTGGGGTTTATGTATACAGGGTTTTGGCACGAGTTACCTGGTAGAATGTATAATGTCTACCTGAAGAACAAGGTGTGATTATCTCCCTTAATGAGATGGCAATCACAACTGAGAGAACTGCTTTCTGGTGTTCACGTTCGTTAAACCTCAGACATTTAGAACAGGTAAGTTGACAGATACCCTGCTGGTTTCCTCACCATGACAGAGATGTATTAGATAACCAACAACCAGTGTTAAACATTCCACAAACATCATTGAAATCACAACACAAAACAAGAGACGTGATTGGAATACTCACTGACAGCTCTCCAAACTAACACAGAACCCTAGCCTAAATCAATAACCATACGGACAATCATTTACAGGGAGCAATTACAAGTAACTTGAATAACATAGGATTATAGTGACATTCTTTACTTGAAATAGAACCTGTGATTTCTTGGACTGAAGTATGCAGAATAACAAACTCATCTCAATGATTACCCGTCAAACAAAGCACTCCTTAAGAATGTCTATAATGTCTTTCAGTAAGCTATTTCTGTAGCAATAATCAAAACTACATGAAAGTCAGTGAGAGTGGCTGAAGCAGCATATAAGATTCAGTATTAGTCGGTAATAGGGCTGATTTCATATATAAAAGTCAATCTTACGAAAGTTCTTTCTGAAGTTATAAAGGAGTCAGTGCTTGAAAACAGAGGTTATTCTAAAACTGAGAACACATTAAATTCTCATGGGGACACCAATCCTGAGTAAAGTCTGAAATGTGCTCAAGGTGGTGGTAATCAAATAGATAGCTGTGTTGTGTTGAGAATTTGATACATTTGAAATCTTGTTACAATCATACTCTTTTCAATCTGATTTGGTAAATTAGACAGTAATTATGGCAAAAACATTGTATCAGCATTGATTCGTGGCAAATACTAGGACCAGTGATTGTTGGGCCCTTGGACACATGGTCCAGTGATTGTTGGGCCCTCAGACACATGGTCCAGTGATTGTTGGCCCCTCGGACACATGGTCCAGTGATTGTTGGCCCCTCAGACACATGGTCCAGCGATTGTTGGCCCCTCAGACACATGGTCCAGTGATTGTTGGCCCCTCAGACACATGGTCCAGTGATTGTTGGGCCCTCAGACACATGGTCCAGTGATTTTTAGCCCCTCAGACACATGGTCCAGTGATTGTTGACCCCTCAGACACATGGTCCAGTGATTGTTGGCCCCTCAGACACATGGTCCAGTGATTGTTGGCCCCTCAGACACATGGTCCAGTGATTGTTGACCCCTCAGACACATGATCCAGTGATTGTTGGCCACTCAGACACATGGTCCAGTCATTATTGACCCCTCAGACACATGGTCCAGTGATTGTTGGCACCTCTGACACATTGTCTAGGGATTGTTGACCTCTCAGACAAATGGTCCACTGATTGTTGGCCCCTCAGACACATAATCTAGGGATTGTTGGCCCCTCGGACACATTGTCTAGGGATTGTTGACCTCTCAGACAAATGGTCCAGTGATTGTTGGCCCCTCAGACACATGGTCTAGGGATTGCCATCTCATTTCAACACAGCAGACCCTGATGATTCTGTTGCATTCCACAAAAGTAAAGAGCACAATTTAGTTTCTTCTGTTTCATCCATGGTATGTAGAGAGTTGGAACATTCGGGCAAAGCCAAGGCAAATGATATCACCGTTTATTATCAGGAAATGAGCAGTATGAAATTTGACCCAGGATTATGAGAGTTGGTGAAGACTTATCTCCACACAGTCAGGGACCCTCAAGAGGTGGGCACTTCACTCTGTCAGAGTCTTATATCACAAGTTACTGGGGCTTGTGTTGAGGTTTTAATTTGTTTAAGTTGAACAAGGGTAGCCCATGTCACTCACATAAGGAATCTGATAGCATATACTTGAAATATAACAGCCCAATGATGGCAGGAATTCCGTTTTGTTGAATACCTATCATTTAATGTTGATCACTCATAGTTAAAGGTTACCTCCATGCAGGTGTTAGAGTCAGATGGAAATATCTCCGTCAGGTAAACTATAACCTAGAACCAGTCAAATTACCATCTCTCCACAATAAATGGTAGGTCCGTTTAGAAATATACACAAATACCACATCATTGCTTTGTTTGTTTGATACTTGAAGTTATTTCACTCACATGACAATGAGCCAGCCCAATGGGTCACACTGGAAACAATCAATAACACAGAACCAATCTCAAAACACAAGACACCACAAACAGATTAACAAAGTGTTGCCCCTTTAACTATCAGAGCACCAGAGCAATTGCAAGACTAAACAATGACTGTTGCCATTTGGATGCTGACAAACAGGTTTATGTATCATGACCGTAGCCTTGTCCCTACAGTATATTAAGCATAGTTGTTTTTTTATGGTTTAAAAATGATTGCAAAACTGTCTCTTTTCTAGAAAACTGGTTTAAATACATATATTTGTTTGTTTGTTTGATTGGTGTTTAACGTCGTACTCAAGGGTATTTCACTTATATGACGACGGACAAAAATA
>JARFOD010106113.1:5078-30417 GCA_031763545.1 Mopalia muscosa
CCCCCCCCCCCCCCCCCCCCCCCCCCAATCTGTGTAGCAATGCGTAAAGGTGTATATTGAGCGAAAGGTATTTGGTCACAATTCTGTTAAATAAAGGGCAGCGAACTCTGTAGGACAGAAGTTGCCAGTTCAGCTTTAACATATTCCATTACCCATATGCCAAAGAAATAGACTCAGGTAAATGGAGTAGTAGGTATTTGGGGGTAATGTCACGCCGGTAGTAGAATTCAATCGCATTTCGAAAAAGCTGCATGGTGGGTGACTTGTCAAAATTGTGCCGAGGTCGGTGTTGACTGTGAATCTAAAAGTGTTGTGATGAGTGGCGTAGAATTGTTAAACTGTGAAAGGTGACTCTGCTTATCGAGATTTTCCAAAGCTAATGTTAAGGTTTCCATAATTGGACGAAAAGTAGCATTTTATCCATACTTACTTTATCAAAAAGTGTAAATTGTTTTAAATGCAAGTCTTATAAACGATTGTTGTTTTAATTAAACTCGCTTTCTAATGATTCCTTTAACCGTTTTGAGATTTTCAAGTTTCATATCTTGTCGGCTAGAGGGTGCTAGCGTTACAAGTAAAAAAAAGACTAGAATGTCGTGGACATCAGGCAATAAGGCGTTGCATACTTCTAGTTAGCAGACTTCCGATAGTACATAAGTATTCAATATATACTTTAGCTAGTTTGCTTTTTTTGAGACGAAATTAAAATAATGTTCAACCGTCAACTGCTAATCAATTAAAATGAAGAAAACTTTGTATTAAATAAATATAGAGTTATATAGTTTTGTGTTATAATAACGGCCAAGGTTATTCCCGGGTTAGAAACTAAAGATACCATGCATCTTAATAACATATGCATAAGTTCAAATCCCGGTAGAAGAAATAACAAATTCTATTTTTATGCTGTATGAAAGCGTGACTTATGATATAGTGAACAAGTTGTGTGTGATATATATATATATATGTACAACACAGAAACTATTCTGTTATAATGTTACATTTTCCATATGTTGGACCTTATGAACTCGATGAATGGTTTAACTGCTACATGGAAAGTGGTTTGAGGAGAAAATTGCACTTGTATAAAGGCAGAGGGGTAAAACCTCTAAAATTTCTATTTAAAATTTATAACATAAAAAGTTTCAGATACCGTTTGACTTTAGATTTAGCTACAAATACATGTTAGTTTTTTGCTATTAAATTTGATGTAAAATAATCGCCATTAAAAATACAATAGCTTTACACTGTCAAGGTGATTTATAAATCCATTGGATTGATTTTCTATTCAGCTTAGTAGTGTATTTAGATTAATAGGTAGAAAGTAAGTGTCAGAGAGAGGGTTAATAGGCTGCCACATTCCCCCTGCTTAAATAGAGGGCCTCTACAAAAACTCTGCGGATGCTCCAAGACACAGATAACCTTACGATTAAGAGATGGCTTTGGAAACACCAAGTAAGCATGAATGAAAATATGACCTCTGCATCAGGGGTGACAGAGGGTTATTTTCAGAGATGTTGGCATATTGTGACATGCGGGTAGTTTAACACACATATGATTTATTGCATATTAATGTGATTCGATGAAGTTTATACTGCTTTTTTGTTATCTGTTACATAACAGAAATAGCATTAAGACTGTTATTTGGAACAATCAAATGTAACATTGGACATAATTCACAGTGTCTCGTATTCCAGTATATAAACACAAATGAGCAATTATATTGTTGTATTAACCAAGAACAAAATAATAATAGCATACTTTCGTAAATGTTTCAAGAACCAATATAAGAACCAAACGTTATAAAGGGGAAATGTTAAAAAAACGTATGCCTAGTGTATGCCTACGTGTAAAAGCAGTAGTGTGTGTTGTAGAGAAGAAGATTTGGATGCGCACGTGGTGGCAGGCTGCGGAGTTAAGTTTGTATCAACGGATACAGAGCAGTTTCTGTTCCTCATCAAACCAGAGCTAGGTTGGGGAAAAAACTCCGCTGAGAGTCGGTGGAGAGAACTTGTCAGCGGGCTGCAGTCTAATTAATAGCCGACGGTCTCAGCGTGGAATCACCCGCTTTATTTTGCTTAGTGAAACGCCGGTTTGGCATAGGGTGTCGAACAGATGCT
The DNA here is from genome assembly GCA_031763545.1 of Mopalia muscosa. Classification (NCBI taxonomy): domain Eukaryota; kingdom Metazoa; phylum Mollusca; class Polyplacophora; order Chitonida; family Mopaliidae; genus Mopalia; species Mopalia muscosa. The sequence goes on from JARFOD010106113.1 coordinate 7,196, forward strand.
GTTGGAATTTCCACCGATTTCTTTCAGTGTTTGTCGGCTCGGAGTCGTGCCTCGCTCTGAATTACCGCCGTAACGCCAAGGCCATGTGCAGTCTCTAAATACGAAGTTGGTCTGTTTGATCGCCCGGAAAGCTCACACCTCAAGCAAAAGCGAGAAAACGTGCATAGATTTGTTCTCCAGCCTCTCCTCATATATAACACATTTGCCTCTCAAGTCGTATGTAGTCTGCCTTGTGTCTGTTTGTCGGTTCTCTCATTCCCTGTTAGCTGAAGGTGTTTGCATGTGTTTTTCTTTATATTCCCTCTTGCTTAGTCCATGTCTAGATCTTATAGCGATTGTTTCATCAGCGTGTTTTCAGCTTATAAATGCATGGTTTAAGGCTGTTTATTGGCAAAAGCGATCTGACATATTAATTAAAATGAAACGCCAAAAGATCCACATACCTTTTAGCTAATTTGTCTAGTGTTTTCAGTTACAAAACATAGGTTATAAAAACTACAACCGTGGGCAAATGATCATGCAATACTTTATCAAGTAAAAAAAGTTGCAGAGTATCGTTCTACAAATGTATGGTATCAGTCAGTGTGATTTCAGTGTGCTAAGCATTTATATGTTAACCTATCATTCTTCTGATATGTTTATACATGTTTATGTGTTTTAATAAAAACCAAAGAGCTTCCTGTAAACAATATGGCTCTCCATGCGAAGCAGCGATAATTTTCGTAGACTCTTGACTTGTTTGGAGATTGTTCTATCTACTGTATGAGCGGTATCGGTGATGACATAGTCATTATTAGCCTATTTGTTTAGAAGCGCTTTTTATACAGTAAAATAATGTATTGATTGGGAGGATTTGAATCTGGAGAGATGCATGGATGTAAATCAATACGAACTTCAGCTTTTATGTAAGCAATTTGTTGTCGGGGCTAAACATCCGCGGCCGATATATGAATATTCCTTTATTCGGTTGTAATGAAATCGGTATCAAACTTGATCAGGAGCATAAATCTCGCAGCTGTCTCACATATAATTGCTGATCGGCACAGAAAAAAAAATTAAACATTGTTTAAGTAATATGATATAAGCCTTGTTGAAAAACATTATTCTGCAGAGCTGTGATATCAGCAGTCAATAACAACGTACGAGCGTTATTAATGGCTTAGTCAACGCATGTTCAAAAACATAATATATACGATCATAAATTATATCCTAAACTATATATAATGCACAAAACAACACCTTCTTAATGCATGCTGGCTTTGTCTGTTTGCGGTGTCATCTATATTTACATGCATGCCCTATTCGGATTCGAACCCGTGGCCGCTGGTCCATCACCCTTATATATGGCTATGTAAGTGTTAATTAAGTTGCGGAAATATACAAATGGAGATTAACGTCAGTCGAAGTATAGTCCTTGACGTTTCGCTAAGTCAAAGAAAAAATAAATTACGATAAATGAAACCTATTCTTCATGAAGAAACATCATTTCGTAGTGAAAGGTGGTGTATGAAGATGCAAAAAGGAAAAGAGGTGGGGTGTTGGGGGTTGGGTTATATAGTTAAATAAAGTAAATATTCGTAGGTAAATTGTCTTACGTATTTCTGCTCTATCGAAAAAAGGCTTTCGAGTACTATACACATTACAATAGCAAAAACAACAACAGCAACAGCAAAATATAACTTTGAATTGGACAGATCTGAAATCGCAAATGAAAATCCCTCCTGTCTTTAACTTCCGATGTACTTTACTTGGCCTTAGTTAACGTTTGAATTACGGATGGACGGGTATACAGTCATATAAAACATTAAATTGTGTCTTATAATATAGCTGCGTGAATTGTATACTTCTTATACTGCATACTTACATCCGTGCAAATAGAAGCTGTATATCTTTGTTAAAAACGTGACTACCGAGGAGCCCAATTCTCAGTTTTAATCTATACGGGGGCAGTTTTCCTCTATTAAGGGCATATATAGGGTACAAGGGTTGTCTAGCTGTGGCACACAGACTAGGGTGTTTGTGGCGACTACAGCGCCCGTCTCTATAGTCGAAGCTTAGCCCTCACGCAGCGCTCTATTCAACGTTTTAATTGTACGGATCACGATCGAACGATACCTTATCATTGGAACAAGGTCGCTTTTGAAAACCAAGCTAAAGGAAGCCTTACCTATAAATCCTCAGTAACATGGGCGATGAATGGTGGCTGTAAACATCCTAGACAGTGTGTTGGTATTCTGACGGTATGCTGGCGTCTGACGTTGAGCTACGCAGGTTGGCGTTGCGTTGATTCGGGCCCTGATGCCATGCTGACGTTTTTGACTGATTCCGGAAGTCCGAACTATAATTTGTCACGAGGCCACTTATTTAAGCGGATTATTGATTTGAGAATTTGGGTAGATTAATTTGAAGTCCATTCAGATTTTTGATGGAAGAGTATACAAACTGTATTCTCGGAGATATATACCGGTATCCGGAAGAGATTATTAACCTGGCAGTCCACACAGTCTTGAAGAAAGGCAATAAACACAGGCCCTCGTCATCACTAGTATAGCATTTCCAGTCTTTTCACTCTATCTACCATCAAACAAGAACTTATTTAACCGCCCGAGAAGCAGTCTTGTTTAGCGAGGACTGCTTGATCACGTTTTTCATGAAAGAGTATTTTTTGTTAAGGGAGGCGACAACAAGACCACAGTATGTGTCTTGGGCCCTTATTAACGGCTCGGTGCACCTATGGGCTTTTTTAATGGGACCGGCTTGAAAGTATCACAGTTCAATCGGCCAGTACGGACCGGGAGACTTGAGAGATGTTGACAAAAACCCGTCACACAGCTTTGTGAGTCGTGCTCCTTGCCTCTTAACACAAAAACACAGCCCCAAGCTCCCCACACCTCCAAGTGACATTCAACTAATTTAAAACACATCTTAACAAAAGTCGTTGGGTGAAGAAAAATTCGTAGACACGCACGGTACATCGACCTTATGCAAGCTACATTGACATAGCGCTGAACTTTGCCCCGTAGTGACACGAATCGAAATGAAATTGAACTGTTCCGAAATTAACGGTACTAAGCCCATTTGATTCATATAGGTGATATGGTGACTTATGGATTATTGCAAAATATTCTACCAGTATGAACAGAGCAACGATTTCTGTTTCTGAAGTCCTTAGCATGTATGCAATCAACTCGTGCATGAAAAATATATAGTATCAGATGAAAATCACGAATGATGGAAAAAGCCGAATTTTCTTAAAAAAACAAACAAACCAAATATGGATTTATTTAGGATAATAAAAACAAATGTTGCTGCTTAGCCTAGATTAATTTTCAGCATTTGTTTCGCTTAAGCAGTTTATCGTCAGGTTCGTGGATACGCTGTCATAGAGAAGAACAGATTTCTATATAACTTTAAACAAAAACGTCCGTTCGATAAAAGTTTGAATGGATTGTAGACCCCACGTCTTTAATATATATACTATTGTTATATCAATCCAACATTTTAGAATTCGAGAATGAAACATTCTTGGTTTCATCTAGACTTTGATTTCTGTATATTGGTTAGCCATGTTGAAATACCAACAGTGTTCGAGGGTTATTAGTACACGCATTTGTTCCAATTTTACTGGTCAATTTTTCTCCTCTAATTGTAGTGTCTCCAATATGATCTAGACCAGCAAAATACTTTTTCAGTTTTCAATTCTAAATTAGGTGGAGTTAAAATGTCAAAGATTTCAGCCAATATGCATTTTATCAGCCCTTTTATTTTGGAATAACAGTAGCCGAAACAACATCGATGAGCTGATTTCTCGAGCCACCTATTTCCAACCGAATTGAGACATAATGGCAATCGTATTCTCGCGAGGGTTTAAAAACCGGACGAGACTAAGACAGCTCTCGTACGCCATGCCAGGCCATCACGCATTTATTTCCGCCAATATATTGGGCGACGTATGCCACAGACAAGCAAATAAAAGAAGTGCAAAACAAGATGGCCGGGTGTATCTTAGAGTCAATGTCTCAATGTAGGAAATAGAATAAATTATATTTTAGTGACTGACTGATAAATCTGCATCCATAAAAGACAAACAACAAAAATGGCCAAGAGAACTAGCTCAAAACTATTCAGCAGTCCTCAGAAACTTGGTACGTTAACTCGGCCGTTTCTAATATCACAGCTATCATACGTCCTGCATTTGTTTGTTTCCGTGTTTGTATTTTTACTGTGTCTGCTTTAGTAATGTTTTCCATTTCTAATAGTATGTTATCTGTACTGTATCTGTTAATGTGTATTGCAAAGTGTATTTCCAAAGTATACCTGTGTAATTGTGTTATGTTCAATTTGGATATGTTATATATATTTTTTTTTCTACAGTTTATACAAATTCTTGTTATTGCCGGTTAATAAGTGCTAATTGCCGAAAAAAAAAAAGAAAAAAACGAATGGGAGAATACGGGTTTTTTTTTTGGCTTTTTTTTTTTTTGGTTCCTAGTATTGTATGTAGTTTATAAAATCTATTCTGTATCGAGAAATAAAGCGTTGGCATAAATCACTCTAACGAAAGGACACGCCAATAACACAAGTAAGTAAGTTTCATATCACAAGATAAACCTAAAATATGCCTTCTGTATGGATTCCCGTGTTTTCATGTCTTGGCTTTAGATCACCATATACGCTTAAATGAAATTTTTGAACTGTAAGTGCATGTGAAATTTTGTCGGGAACGCCTTGTTTGTTTATGTGTATTGATAATTTGCATACAGTGCTAAACAGGCTTCCGGCGGTCTAAATACACGATCTACTTTCAAACATATATGAAGGCCGAGTCTCAGGAATGACACTTCAACATCGAGAATCTCACTAGGTGTTACCGATAAACCCGTCTAAACAACGACATTTGGCGTCAAAACATCCCTAGATATAAAAGTTTTTTTCATTTAAAAACATATGTATCATTAAGTATCTGCATGTTAAATTGTTTTCAGCTGCTAACAATACTTTAATTGATTTATTTCGATAGGTAAATAGCGTCATTTAAAGAAACAAAATGGCAAGCGTTTTGCCTATTTGCAATGATTTTTGTAAGGGATAAGCTATGTCCGAATCAATTAGACACTCTAAGTCAGATTGGATAAATCAAGGTTATTGATTGATAACCGCCAGTAGTATGAAAAGCTTTTTTTCAGTTCAACTGATAAACATAGTCCATGCTGTGTAAATTTTTAAAATTTTTTTTTATCTGTTTTGGATTCCAAACATAATGTTCTTCTGAAGTGAATTTCCCTATTCTAAAGCCGTATTGAATTCGCTATATATACGTTTGATAAGAGGTGTATATAGCGAGGAAATTGAGGTAAACAGGCTTCCAAACAAAATGTAAGATGTGTGGATAGCGTGGACACTGTGGTAAACAGGCTTCCGACAAACAAAATGTAAGATCTGTGGATAGCGTGGACACTGTGGTAAACAGGCTTCCGACAAACAAAATGTAAGATGTGTGGATAGCGAGGAAATTGTGGTAAGTAGGCTTCCGACAAACAAAATGTAAGATCTGTGGATAGCGAGGAAATTGTGGTAACAGGCTTGCGACAAACAAAATGTAAGATGTGTGAATAGCGAGGAAATTGTGGTAAACGGGCTTCCGACAAACAAAATGTAAGATGTGTGGATAGCAAGGACACTGTGGTAAACAGGCTTTCGAAAAACAAAATGTAAGATGTGTGGATAGCGAAGACATTGTGGTAAAAACGCTTCCGACAAACAAAATGCACACATTTGGTGCATAATCATCCAGGTTAAAGTCATATGCAATCAACAAGCTATTGAGGAGATGACACGTACACATTCAAAGACTTATTCAAAGGCTATTTACTAAAATACACGCATACTTAATCCGAACATCTTCTCTAGCCAAGGATTGCTATTCCGAGCTACTCTACATTTCAACCTTTAGGGGATAATGGGACTCGGCTTCTAAGCAATTGATTGGATGCGTAGGAAAACTTGGCTATTGAAAATTACGGCGAATGTTACTTTAAACCGCGGGAGTTAACTAGAATCTTGATCGTTTTATCCGCCAGATGGCGTAGCTGAAACTGTAATTGTAAATTAATTATCTGCCAAGGGTTGAAATGCAGAGTAGCTCGGAATAGTAACCCTTGGCTATAGAGAAGATGCAATCCGAAGACACGTCAATAGTTAAATTTCCGTATGTCGAATGCAATTCACGTATCGAGTGGTTGGTGCTTAACACCATACACACTCAATGGTATTTCACTTATATGCGCGCGATGGCCTCCAATATATCAATTACAGAAAGTAAACTATGTGAGATCAACTAGTTATTTGAGTAGTGATCATATAGCTTATGTCACCAAATGTTTCAATTTTCAACCTTTACGCATAACCCCCCCCCCCCCCGCCCCCCTCTTCCTCCTCACAATTTTAAAGATGAACCGCAGGGCGTATGGGCAATTTAAGTCGGTACGCCATTTTAAAATGCCTACAACTGTGCACTCACAAATCTCTAAAAGTAAATAATAAGCATATGTTTTTTTTAACTGTGTAAATTTGGCAAGTTGTACGTGAACTAATGGAAAAAATAGATCGAGATTATGGACTATTCATTAACAAAATATATTTTTAATGCAGAGAAAAGTGTTTTGCTTGCCTTCATCTGGATTTGAACGTGGGTCTCTCCATAACAGAGCCTACGCTCAAGCGTCTGGGTTGCCAAGGCTGACGACAGAACGGCTACGATGTCGTCTAGGTAAAGGCGTAGATGCGAATACGTATCTTATATAGACTATACAGTATTTTGAGATAAGAGGTGCGGCTAAACCAAAAGTTTAGAAATAAGCCCTGCTTCTGAAAACTGAATAACGTTGATTCCGTACGATCTTGTTACCGCGGAAGACATTTTTAAGCGAGTGTGGTACTGCTGAGAAATGACTGATTTTGACATAAAAATGGTCGTCGAGTGGTCATTTTATGTGCCGGTCTATCATAAAAGTGTTCAAGGAAGACAACGAGATGGTTTGAGCCAGGGTAAGGCCTTCTGCTATTTCTAAAGGTTATAGGAAGCGTCATGTAGCATAGCTATAGGTTAAGGTGGTGAATCATTCTCGGCATGATCGAGGCTTGCACAGACACGCTAAATATAAGTCGTTTTATCAAGAAATGATCCACAAATGTGTGTTATTAATTAGATTTTTCTGATAATCTGGTTCTGACAAATATATTTATCTTCAGGGAAAAAAAAAATTGGTTTGCCTCCGCCCGGATTCAAACTCGGGTCTGCCTAGCACAGCCAGAGCTATAACCGTCGGAACTACAGAGACTAAAGGCAGAACGTTCACTTAGGCCTGAAAAAATTTGGTCTTGGCAGTCAGGATTTTATTGGTTTTTGGTCAATTCTTTTTTTGTAGACATTGTACAACACAATAGATATAAAATAAAACTGATACAGATGCATGCATCACCGCTATCAATATATGCCCATTTTTTTTCTTCTCAAAAGCCAATAAAAACTTTAGACTCTGAGCTATATCGTAAGGTCGGTCGGGTTAGAGATAGCAAGTCATTTTTTTAGGCTTTAGATAAAGGCGGCAAATCTTTCTCTCTACGGGAAGAACTGACGTAGTGACACTTAATAAGTGTATTTTTATTGAGAAATATACAACTATATATATAATACTTAAACAGTTTTTATGATGTGTATATATGTCACACATACTCGATTATCACGCTTTAATATCCCAGTTGTACGTAGACTGCTATACACAACGGAGCTATAACAAACTATATAATTACCACAAAAATATATAATTACATGTAAGAAATGTGCGGTTAAGAATGAGTAAGTGTGTGTAAGTCGGTGTGAGCCAGTGGATTATAGAGATTCGCATAACAAACGAGGAACAATATTGAGGACATAATCTGATTCGGTGAATCATTGATTACGTTAACCTTGGTTCAATTAATTAAGTAAACGTAGCTGTACTATCTTCGTATATCCCTACGTCCGTATAAACCTAGGAATATACGATGGGGCACTGCTACGTTTTCTAGGCTAGGGCTCATTGTTATTTCGCTTACATGACGACAGTTCACTTTCAACAGTGAAAAAAGAGCACAGAACATAATCGTATGGAAAAGTCATACAAATAAATCAAATAAATCTATTCACGGAATGAATATACTTTAAAACAGATTGTCCCATAGCCCGGGGTCTATCATTTATATCAATTAGTTGCGTAAGCAGGAAAACGGATTACATTTATTGATCGCATAATCAGTAATAAGTAGGGAGAATTCTTAAAAAATGTGCTAACAAAAACGATGAGTTCCGCGCCACGAACAGTGTAACGTATTTTTGGCATTAATGTGATGAACACATGTTGACAAACTGCTCAATACAATGGTTTATTTGGACATATTGACATTGGCAAGTTTTGGTCGCCGACTGTCACGTCGTCGAAAAAATAAGTGAAAGAAATTGAATTACGGAAGTTAAACGTATGACAGATCTGTTTAAGCGAATAAATCTAAGTGTAACATATTTATAAACTCAAGATATACGTTTAAAAAGTGGTGCAAGTTAGGAATACATATACTAACCATAGTCTTTTGGTTTCCCTCTCGTCGTGTTGTGGGTTCGCCAGCATGGCTGAGTTTAGTAGCGATTGAGTGGCAAGTAAATTGACGTATACTTAAATCGTCCATATTTCTTAATAATTTCATATCTGTTTTCAAAGTGTGATAAATTTTCGAGGTGTAATAACTTTGCTGGTGGTACAGGATGTGACGACGGATTTTGTGGCAAAGTGAGGGAGGTTTATTTGTTGTATGTGTTACTTAGGTGCTAAAAGGCGTTCGGCTAATTTGTATCTGCTGACGAATATGCAGTAAAGTCATTTCCGTTAGCATTATAGACATGTCAAGAAAATCAGCGCGAATAGCTCAGCTCATTCACGCGGTAGAGAATCCGCGGCAGATGTGCGAAAAGTGACACCCGGTGGAATAACCTTATTGCGAAGGGCGGTCACTGTGCACAGGTATTATCACTTGTTTTTTTTATTGCCTTCTTCTAGCTGAAAAGATTTAAGATTTAGTTGACACCTCGGCTGTAAATATATTTCAGCGTTTATTGAAGTATACTTCCCACTTCAACACATTTCTACTTCGCTTCTTTGTGCAGCAAAATGAAAAGAGATGCGCCTATAGAAGATTAACAATTGTCCACTTGAGCCGATAAGCTTCGCTACCACGATGATTTCTTTAGAAATTTGAGAGTATTTCTCTCTGGTCGGCGCTTCAAACATCTTCGACGAGAAAATGAGACTAGCTGCTTACTGTTAAAACTTACCGAGTGAATAGAATTGAAATTGAAAATATTCTCAAGTGTTTGCCAGGAGTGGTTCGTCCTGTTATTGGGAATAAAATAATAGCTGTTGACCATTAGGGGTGAGTTATAAAGTTGAAGAGGTGAAAGGAACAGTCACTTGAGACGGATTTACCCGGCACCAGCTCAACAAAAAACGTTTTCAAATTTCATGAATTTATTAAGGAGAATAAAGGCTACACCGTATTGCCTAGCCCCTTGGCAAGATAGAAAAATACAAATCCGTTTGTCTAAAAACCGAAGACCCCTTTATGTAACAATACTCAATAGGGTCAGGCCGAGAGAAAGCCTCTTAGCGCCTCTCTTTGTACAAACCCTATTAACTAGTCTTTTGTTGGTTGAATTTTTGCCACCTTTTTAGTGTCAAATTAACACCTTTAAACCGGTTTACCTTTACATGGGTAATCTGGAAACTACCTGCAGGGCTTACACCTTAAGGATATACAAGGATTAAGTACGACCGGGATATATCAGAATTTGACTAGTCCCACCCGAAAAACAAACAAGCTCTCGACGAAGAAAGGAATTGTTACTGTTATAAAACTGACCAGCTTGTTAAATGAATGTGGATTTAAGAAGACCTCGGTAAACATAACGAGTGACACGCAAATATATTAACTATAAGAAGTCCAGTTCTTTTTATAAAGTATCCCTAAATACATATAATTTAGAGTTTTATACTTGATGGAGGTCGTCTTAATATGCCTGTCAGATAGAGGTGGGTGAAAAGCCGTTTTTAGATAACCCTTGGATGGGCCATAGTTGTTACCGTTTTACCTCCAATCATCGTGGAGCAAGGTTCAAATAACACCTTTGGTCTGGTTATTTATTTTCCGTAATTGATTGATTGATTGGTGGTTTACACAGCGCTTAATAGTATGCCACTTATCTGACGGTTATATTCCAACAATAAATGACACTAACACAGCCATAAAATGTAATGTTGTAAAGTTAATTATCTTCCAGTGCTATGTAAAGACAGTATATCTCTCCAAACAAACTTCGTTTAGTAACATGGCTTTTTATCCATAGTATATATAGATGTAAAATTTCTGGAAAATGAAATAAGATTTGCGAACTGATACTGTAATATAACAAAGTTTTTATGGGAATCTGCAATGCTCGGTGTTATACACTATTATATTTCTAGTAGATCGAACTGTTAAAGCGAATTGGCAGGATATATTTGTGGACGAAATTAACCAGCAAGACTATCGATTTAATGAAACTGTGAAAAATGTTGTCTTACTCTAATTAAATGAGAAATAAAACACTGTACATTCAATAAAGAAAATATAATTTAAACATCAAAAGCTCCGAGGGCTAGAAGGCGTTGATGGGCTAACAGAAATTGTGTTTGTCGAGAACGATTGGGCTGGGCGGAAAATTGAAATGAATACAGAGGCAGTCTTTGTTCGCGACAAGTAAACTTGGATGTCGGTGTCTTAAATCAACAGCCGACAACACAGGTGTATCTTTCAATGACCCTGGTGTCAATTCTACAGGTGGCTACAAACAGGTGTTCATTGCATGTGTGCTGATACGCAACTTAATCATAGAGCTGAACTTCAAGAAGAAAAGGGTCAAATCATTATTTTAGGCTTGGTATAAGAACACTGTTCAGTGAAAACTGACTTAAGTTATGTTAATTGTCTACTTAAGTCGACCTACGCGTCTTTCTTTTTCTTGCCGCAAAAGTCAGGATTATTTCGCTTGTAGGTAAGTGGTGCCAGTTTTCGTGGCCAAAACGAAAATGGCAACACACGTGACTAGTATCAGGAATATACACCAATACCAAACCAAACTCAGTACAAATAGCAGCACACGCACATATTTATACAATGAACAGTTAAATTAAATAATGATAATAAATAAAAGCTGAAAAAAGAATTGCTCGTGGGCTTTCAATCAATTTTAAAATTGAAGCTATATATTTAACCCGACCTCGTTTTGATTTGTTTGATTAGCCAAACAATCTAAATGTAACCACAAATAAATGGCGACATTCTGACGCCAGAACACGAGGCCGAATACACTCTGAAGCGTTATTTTATATTAAATGACTCTAATTTACCGGAAATCTGCTTTTCTTGCAAATAAGCAAAAACTGTTTCCATCACATCGTATTTCTTACAGACTTGCCATTTTGTTCTAGAGAATCAGAAAGGTACGAGTGTCACCCGAGAAACGCGGACAGGACGTCTCCATTAAAAGCGGCTTGTCAGAAAATAAACTTAAAGAAGACTCTCAAATGGAATGATAAAAGCGTACGCGACTCTCGTATTCCGGTTGAGATTAGTTCGCAAATTACAAAGATACCTTTGGGTTATGATATGATATAATATCGTTCTAATGGCATATACGACAGAGCTCTGATACAAACTGTGTGGACATGTCTAGGAAAACCCCATTACGTTAAGTAGCTTACACAGTTGACTTCTGAGTTCTCAGGATGGATTTTATGAGGTTTACGCCCGGTTTCTCCAAAATCATAAGCAGTCCAAAATCACCGCTAAGGACGCTAAGGATTCAGCAAAACAGCCAAGCGATACTTTGATTTAACCGATAAGCCTTTACGGATTATTAAAATATAAAGTCCAAAATCGAAGGCCGCTTTATTCTTTAAAAACATTTATATCCTCTCCGCAAACGCTATGTAATATCAAATTTATTATCTATTCAAATGTATGCAGAGGTCAGCCAGTGCACGTTAGTTCTTGTTTCAATCAATCGGAGTTAATTTACGCAGGGTTAAACAGCTATTAAGCAATTTGTCATACAAACAACTCTGTGTTATGCACCATTTCACAGCCATTTAGGACCGTCAGGCAGAAAGATTATTCCTTCGATAATTCCCCGTAGAATTCATCGAAACAAATTCTCAGCTTATAGATGGAGCCAATGAATTTATACACGACATAATGTCATTATATACCAGATACAATTAATGCTCGCATACACCAAATCAATAGCGTTGAAATGTAGATAACATTGTTTGTGCTTTGAAGGCCATGGGTTCATTCAACAATTAAGTTATGTTTTTACAGAGATAAGACTGCGCACTTCTTTTTCAATCTGTCGCCATAACCACCTGTTAAACTGAAATTGAAACAACGTTAAAACTTTGCTATTTATACGGGTGAAAATGAATGATATAATGAAGAGGAAACCGGACCGAAACATTGAGCAAGAGAAGCTTATAATAGTGTATCACAGCTCTTAAAACGGGCAATAACTGGGAACCAGGTAAAGTGTAAAAAAAAAAAAAAAGACATAAATTATGTTGTATTCCAATACAACTCTTGGGATTGCATGAACTGTGTTTTGTTTTACAAAAGGTCACGGTTTGAAATTGTTCAATAAAAAGCCAGATAAAGAAGACCGGTCAATGAAAATAATCGGATTATTACACATTTAGGAAACAGCCCTCTGGTCAATAACGTCCTAAAGCAATGTTTTGAATAGGGTCCTGCCAGATCTACAAACGATACAAGAATGCCCTAGCGCTAATTATTACAAAATTTTATATCAGATTACAATTTTTAAAAGCCAATTACAGGTAAATATTGCTGCTATAGTTTGTAACGTCTTACGATTACTTTGTCGGAAAGTTCTAATCTGCAATAATGGAGAAATTAAAAAACGATCACAATCAATGCTATCAATATAAAACTGAGCATGCCGTAAAGATGTTTTGTGTAAGCTCAAATTGAAGTAAGCTTTTAAGTTTGCCACATTTAACCCCAGTTTAAGGTATTTTTTCTTTCTTCTTAAATAGGACCCACAGCCATAACCTAGCGGTAGCGTGTGCCCTTATTAATCCTACGTCGATGCACCGTCCACAGTATCGAGTTTGTCTGTCGACCATCAGGTATATGAGCGAGTCACATGATGTGGCTCCGGCAATCGCGTTGGTGTTTTTTTTACTAGGTTTCCTCTCGGTTTTCCACCATAATTAGGCAAGGAGCGGTGTGAAGTGGACGACCCTTCGTCATATAAGTTAAATACCCGTAGAGTCCTACGTTAAACCTCAATCAAACAAACAACCAAACTTATATCAAAATGAACACGTACAGAAGATCGAAAGTAGTAAAAAGTCAGATCAATATTATCTGTATAGTCTAATCGGACTATACATATATATCCAACATCATGTTTGTTTGTTTGTCTGGTTGGTATTTTATGTAGTACACAAGGGTATTTCACTTATATGACGACGGATTGTCCACTTCACACGGCACCTAACCATATTATGGTGGAAATCTCGTAAAAACCACCCCCGCGATTGCCGAAGCCACAACATGCGACTCGCTCATATACCTGATAGTCGGCAGGCGGACTATATCCGGTGAACGGTACATCGAAGCAGGTTCAGTTTAGAAAGCGCACGCGCTACCACTAAGCCACGACCGCGAGCTCCCAACATCATGAGACGACTGTGGTAGAAGTCTTATAGTTTATACAGTCCTTACAGTATCTACAATTCAACACCGGGAAGTTTTCGTGGTAATTTTTTTTTTTTTTTTGTAATTTAAAACCTGGGCAGAGATTTGTTCGTATTAATTTCCCAAAGCTGTCGTAAAGTCTACCGCGAATTAAGCACGGACCGTCGAACACTGTAGTGGTCATAGGCCAGGGCATTCAACCGATTGCGCCAACGGTGCCTCTTCGAGCATATCCCGCAGTCAGTCCTTTCCAACAGTGGAAGGGCAAAGCCAAATCGAGACATTTCGCATCAAAGGAAGGTGACTTTAATGACCATTAGACTTTTATTCATTTGGACTATAAAAAGGGGCTGGGGTGGGGAGGTTGGGCGGTGTGTGTGTGTGGGGGGGGGGGGGGGGGAGTAAAGTCAGTGTATAGGCTTCGGGAAACATTGGTCGCTTTGCAAAATTTATAAATTTTTTTTACATTTTTAATAACCCTCTAAGCTTCCTTTACTAATATAAAGTCACGTCGTTGTGCGAAAATCTCGTCAAAAGCTAGATCCGCTGAAAGTCTCCTAAACCGGCTAGTTTCGTTATCCGAAACCTCTATAACAATTCTTATTCGATCCTACACCTGTGGTCAACAGGTGGAAACAACTGTCTATTGGAACTCAGAAATGCTTCTGCAACCTTTTGGATATTCAGTGTTTGATATTTAGTGTTTGATATTCAGTGTTTGATATTCAGTGTTTGATATTCTCGTTCAACCTGGACAACATGTCGATTGGTAAACACATTGATAGGGTTACCTAATAGTCTATAGATGAATAAGTGGAATTTTACCGTTAAAAAAGACAAAAAAAATACGGTTTCATTGATTTCATTGTGTGTTTGGTGTTTAATGTGGGACTCAAGGTTATTTCACTGATATCGCCACTTTGTATACATTGCTGACAGAAGAATATAAAAAAAGGTGTATGTTTAGTAAAACAATCTCTTTCCATACACCACTCATTTATAACAGCTTGTTTGATCAGTTTGTGACACAAATCTGTCTCATTGGTATACATGCTGTATATTGTATTTGCAAAAACAGAATACACCACGGAGACATTATGGCTTTTTGCTGCGTATAATATGCTATCACATTTGCATAAGAGCTAATGTAAATACGGTCAGCGTATTTGTGGACGATTTCCACACGACATTTCCTGGAATAATATCAACAACTCAATGCCTCTCGAAAAACACCATTTGGCCAGAGGGAATTTTGGTCCGGGATCTAAATTGACTTAATTCGTGACAGAGGTCGATTTTGAGAGACATACGGGCGAGATTCGGTCTGTGTTATTCCCTCAAATGATCCAACAGACGAACATTTTTCAACAATTATTTCGGATGGAATGTTCCAGAAAATTACAATAAACTCTTACATGAAATATATTTTTTGTTTATAACATAGGGAGTAAACGTTTTAATTCCGTATAAATTAAGAAACCGCGGTTTAAAAAAAAGCCAACAAATAAACAAATCCGAGTTTACGTAACATGTATATATACATGCAATGGAACGATCAACAACGGTACATTAGGACGTGTTTATCTACGTATATTGTAACCATGCTAAGGCTACAACGATACATTACTATCTGTTATAAACACTGCTGATTTATTTCAGGCGACCTTTCGCACCACTCTGACATTCTCCTGTAGTAATATTGACAATTTGCACTATCATGGAAATACAGGACTGAGCCGAGACACTTTTTGGTATCATTATGTTACTGTCAGTTATATAACGCGACGGCCAATTATACTAAATAATGCCTTCATATGATTCAATTTTAACTGGAACTGTGTACAAACTGGTACGTTTAGCTGCTATAACACTTTGGCCGAGACAAATAGAAGTATGAACTAACTCCATATATAAAACTCTCTATGGCTATTTTGGGAGAGTTATGGAAGACTGGATTGACTATTTGTCATTCAGGTTTCGATCTTACAAAAGTTGTTATAAAGAACGAAAGGTAGAAACTATGACAACGAAGCGACTGTGTAGGCATACGACTGTAAATACACATACGACTGTAAAAACACCCACGACTGTAAATACGCAAGCGATTGTTATATAAACAAATGTATTGCATAAATACCTTTTCATGAAGGAAGAATTAATTACATTTGTTCGTTATCCCATTCGCAGCACATCCTCTTCTGTATACACCGGTTAGAACTTCTCCTATTTATTTACAAATATCACATTTGATGATGATGTAACATGGCTTCAATATTTTTTTCATTATCAAATAAGATAAGCCTTCAATTGCGTAGTTTATTAATTTGATATGAATCCACTTTTTACCTTTATGTGTATGACTGGTTTATCGCGGTATATTTATTATAGACCACAGAATCATATTTGTTATATAATATCATTTATCCCCTGGGAGTACACCGGTACTCCTTAATGTCGACATACACATACTCGCCATTATCGATCTACCAGACAGTCGTTATGAATTTGCTCTGAGCGGCTTGGCTCAAAATAATGCTGACTTCTTGTAAATGTAGACTGTAATTACTTACGATCTATTGAGACACATTTTGTAATGTGAGTATCTGGTGTCAACGATTCTCAATTCTTCAATGCGTATTTTAATCGTTATTAAAGGAGATCATTAAATCGCTCTCTGTTATATGAAACGTGCTGGTTGTTTTTAATACCAAGTCATTGTCATCGGATTCAGGCAAGACGAGGTCCTAGGGCATATTCCTATTAAACTTCATTGGCTTACAAATAGTCAAAAATATTATCAAAGCATATGTTATGGCATCTTCTTTAGCCAAGGATTACTGTTCCAAGCTTCTCTGCATTTAAACCCTTGGCTGATAACTCATTTATAATGTGATTCGGCTTCCAAGCAAGTGATTGCGTAGAAGTTCCTACGCATCCAATCAGATGTTGGGCTATAAGAAGACTTGGCTAGTGAATTTGGCGACGAATGTAACTGTTAACCGCGGGAGTTAGCTAGAATCTTGATCGTTTTACCCACCAGATGGCGTAGATGAAACTCTTATTGTACATTAATTATCTGCCAAGGGTTCAAATGCAGAGTAGCTCGGAATAGTAACTAGCCCTTGGCTGGAGAAGATGATGTTGACAATATTAATTGCACAGTATAATATTTGGCTCTCTACTATAGTATAACCATTTTGGTTTGACAAATAAAACAATTTTACAAGGAATATGTAAACTATAGCCCCATTTTACCTCTATAATGGTGTGTATAACCTGGGATTACAATATACAGATATTGTAATCCCAGGTATAACATACATTCATCAACGCGCTGATTGTATAAGTTGAACTGAGAAACTTACATTGACCCAGAGTATAACATATAGCATGTGTTCTATCTGTTTTTGTTGTTGTACAATGATGTCACAAATGCCGACATAATATACATTATATACAGCAACCGGAATCAGAAGTAGGTTGGCTTCAGCAGCGATCAAATCTCACACAGTCTTAACTTGATATGCCTTTGTTCAAAGTTATATGCTATTTATCATAAACCATTTCAATACACAAAGAAGCTAGGGTGATTATTTTCCCCATTTATAACATTTGGGGATGTAAGAGGTTTTGTGACACTGGCTTCATTCTCCATATACTTTATTTTGTAATATCGCAATTTCTTCAATCCAAAATGTAAAATTAATTGAAATTTTATTCGAGAAAAACACTACCAAACCTTATGGAAAAGGACGTTAAATAATATGAGGGGAAAAAAAATACAACACACAAATGCACAACACTTCAATTGTTTTGCCACAAGTCAGCCCTTTGAAAATTCATACTATTATGAAAACGACCATAAAAGTCTAAATCGCTAACTGTCGGATTATGTTTAGTTCTCTTAGTCACATGGCAGTGCCAAAGCAAGCCAATTTTGCTCGAAAAGCAAATAGCACCCAGAAAAAGTAAAATAAAATAAACACGTTTTTTCACGCAGCTGTCGGGTTATGTCTTGAGTGACAGTTAAGTGTGAAAGCAGAGTAATTACGACGAAGGAAATCGACATTTTACGTCTTCCAAAAATAAGCTGAAAACTACATCTTCCACGTCGCTGGTTTTCGTTTCCAAACAGCTGCATCTGTAGTGGATTGAGTTTTTCTCTTACTGATAAATTCTTTCTCGGAATGTAGCTAATTAAATCGGCCTAAAATGGTTATATTTGTACAAGGCTCTACACGTGATGCACTTAAAGTTTATTTCTAATTTAGATGTTTTTTTTCATTGGACATGTTATATATCAGGGTTCATTTCCAGGGGCCTTTCTACAATAAATTGGCCAAAATCACGAAGAAAAAAAACCCCAAAATAAATGCTCCCCGATGTAGATATAATTAAGTCTAGACTGTGCAGTACGAAATTCTGTTAATTTTTATTTTTACGAAGTCTTCCCCGATGCATTTGATTTACAAAAAAGTCTGAATGAAGCATGTATCAATGTTGTGGTTTTCGTGCAATCTGTCAGCTATTAGGGTTTCGTTCAACATCAACAGAAAAAGAACTTTCCACAACCCGCGAATATTACCCCTGCCATAGACGCTTCTTTCAAATCAAGGATAAAACTAAATATCATAAACCGATGTCTGTTTCAGTTATTAACAACACACACGTGGCAATACATGTTTCTTTTATCTGATATTCCTGATTATAATGGCTTAATAAAACGAAACTTAATATGTTTATCTTATTGTTTCTCGGAGTTGTGACTTTGGTCTACTTTGTCTTATTTTCAGTGTTTAAAGTATATAAAATATTCAGCCTACTGACATATGTAATATAAGACAATATAACAGTTGACAAACGGGCATACAGTTTTTCAACAAGAATTTAATGCTTATTTCGGCCTAAAATGGCCAAGGGTGTTGCTACTTTCACAACATATAAATCTGTTAGATGTTGTAAACATAAGTCTTATTGCACTAAATCTTAAGCCTACATCTCCATTTAAAATATGAGGACATAAACCATTTTTCTGTACGAACGTTGTTTAACTCTCTTTAATTACACAGTTTACTAAAAACGTATGCAGTATTTTAAGGGGGTGAATAGCACTGCAAGTTTCCCATTACTAAATATATACAGATAAGAAATTGATTCGCGGTGAACCAAAGAGTGTGTTTTTCCACGGTAAAAGTAATTAAGCCTTAAAGAATTCACATCGGGAGTAATTCGGAGGGGGAAAAACGCCGACACATGTTTTATATTTGGTCCTTGATAGTTTTTGTGGTAATGTGCTGTACCCGCATGTGAACTAAAATCACGCCCTGAATTTCCTCGACACATGGTCAATTGGTTACGTGAGGTGAAATACAACACCTAATCACTATCATACCAACATCTGTGAACTATTATGCAAGGACACCTGATGTAATTTATTCCCCTAATCTCTTTCATCATTTAAACACATGTAGGTTTCAGAGTCGGGCACCTGCAGCGTGAAAGGTGGGCGGAGCCAAGGACAAGCTGCGTCAACTTGATTCATGGGGTTTATGTGATCGATTAACTGTTTGGTGATCTGAGCTAAATGGATGTTCAATGTTGCTTTGAAATACTATAAATGGTTGCCATTGCACAGTTATCACCAGTAGATGTTTGGCTGACAATACAACAATTCCAGATATTAAGACAACATTGACTGCTAGATTTGTTTCCTTGTGTGATTTGGGTTTAACCCCATACTTAAGGTTATTGCACTAACAAAATGCATGCTAGCCCAATGGGTGAAGACCCCCCCCCCCCCCCCCGACAACACTAGCAAAAAAAAAAAAACCAAAACAAAAAAACACCACAGGACAAATACAGGACACATACAGCACAATACATAGACAACAAAAACATAACGGCTTCCTGTTTATCTCTGAAAGCAAAGGGGACAACAGGGAGTTCCCTCCAACCACCAACCCCCAAATATAAATATACCAAATACCACAACGAATTGTTTAATCTTTAAAATTGTATAAAATCTTTGAAAAATGTTTGTTTCATTAACTAATTAAGAACTGTACATAAACCGAAAGTATTCTCAATTAACTCAATTTATCGACTGGTTAACTCGCACGAAGAAACATACCCTCTAGGAATAAGATGAAGAAGAAAAAAATTAGAGAAATTATTGATGTATTTGCCAACAAATCTTTATCAAACCATAACTTTATCTGCAACGATCGTTCATGAACTAATAAACCCAAACTATGTGGCTGTACGAACTTTGTATATCGTAATGGTCTTTGCTTGGACTGGCCACACTTTATGTCTGGACAAATGGTTGGAACTAGTAAGCAAATAAAGATATCGTACTCATCATTCATGCTGAAGGCTTCGTTGTCATTTACAAGACAAATTGAATCTGGTAGAAACACGTCATGAAACCACACGTGTCGAGTGACAGGAACATCATTAGGCTGAAATGAGCATGTCACGTGACGCTGACCAGATGTGCAGTCAACAAGGTCAACGGTTTAACGTCCAGTATCACGGACTGACCAATCATTTACCAGAGTGGATATTTTAAAAGTTTAAAAGCATTTTGAAGACTTTATCAACGTAAACCTAAACATACACAACAGCGGCTGAAGTTTTGAGGCGAGACTCAAACAAACGTGATATGTGAAGGTGTCGACATACAATAATAAAAGCATAAACATTTTAACGTTTTTATTTTAATGGTGATAGGAAGAATACGTTAGTCTAAAACAAATCTTTCGGTTTAGCATGCCTAATTTTAAAATTATTCATGTGGAATTGAAATAACTCACCGTTTCCAGAATCCACAAGGGATTAGCATGATGCTTTACATCCAATCAGTGAAGCCCAAATTCTGCAGTGCTGAGAAAAAAAATTCAACATTATTCTTTTCCGGTATGATGCAGCAATAATCCGACATGCAATGAAATACTTCCGTTTTATAATACGAACACATTAGAGGGCTTAGATATCGGGTTCCTTTATAATCATTGCGTTCGTTTCAAAAGACACAGAGCATCATTCCGCCAGCAAGCTTAACTCCTTAGGTAATATGCCGCTAGAAAGTGTAGTCTGGCTTTTCAACATCGTTAAATAAAAATAAAAAAAACATTCCGATGTTTTGGGCTATAGCTGATTGGCGTATGTATAAAACAAAACGGTCGGTGCTGGAGAGGAAAACCAGCTAGCTCGAGCAAATGGTATTTTAGTTTGATGATCGGCTAACCATATGTTAGCGATTGATCGAGTGCCGGACAGCTGCGTAAGTTATTCATTTCACTCTGTTATTTGACAGTGATTCATTACATACTGGCAAACCTGGTATGTTCATTTCCCGACTCGTCTACCATAAGCTTATCAATATCCAACCACACGTGCAGGAAAAACTATGTCCACAACATCGCCCCATGGGTCTTTCCTAAAAACAGTTGATTGAAATGAGGATGAGCATTTGTGTGTGTTAAAAAAAATATCGATCTGTGAAATGAATTTGTCAAATTAAGCATTGCCAATGCCTAAGTATTTACATGCGGAAATATACACGATATGTAACAACACAACAGCTTGATTTTTGTCCACTATAGATTGTGTTTACCCAATGTAATGTCATCGAAAAGGTATATCCATCCGCTGAAAGGGTTATACATATTCGCTAGAAATAATTTTATAATACTATGTCTTCAACTGTAGAAATCAGTCAGCAGAACCGCATAGTTCAAACCTGATCAAATCGGATTTGGTAAGCAACAAAGACCGTACCCAAATACATCAATATACCGGAAGACACTTTTCTTCTATTAGAACCAAAGTAATGATTTGCCTATTCGCTATCTGCGGATTTTGATACCTTTCAATTACATCTAGGGTCTATAAGCTCGATAGACATATGATAGCATCATTCATGACGATGGCATCAATTTCCCCGAACAAATTACTGTATTGTATTTCCAGACCAGTTCTATTATACCTTTACATTGTGCACGTAGACAAGTATTATGGATCAATTTGATTGCATGGTCTGTTTATCACGCGTTATTATACATTGAATAATATGATTTACTGTAATGTAGCCGAATGAACTACATTTCACAATGTGTTTAATGTTTTTATGAGTAGGGAAACACAAAATTTTGATTTAAACAAATTGGAAAGCTGGTATTAAAAATAACTTATTTAAAGCGTTCATGGTTTCATGGTGTTTTTATGGCACTTTGGCACACATGTAAGTATTTTAAAATCCTGAGAAATTTCACGTTACTAAAATTATGTCAAAAGTAGGCATACAAAAATTAATTTACGTTTTCCCTCGGTTTATTTCGCAATTGCTTACACATCTGGAGCAAAAAAGGTTTAAAGTCTTATGCGAAATCAATCACATGCAGTTGTTATTTGTATGAATTCCAAAATCATCACGCGTTTCTAGGAGAAGACCTTGTTTTTACGGAAGTACCGTCTGCAAAAACAATTGGCTAGATTTCCGTACGACTTGTAATGTTGCATCTGGCGCCTTTCGGGGTGTTAAAAAAGCGACACTCACCAGCCGCTATAAATATAACTCAATTTACACTAACAGAACTGGCAAAGTATTTTCTGAAGGATTTTGATTACAAAAACAGACGAGTTTAAATTTCCGTTGTGACGTAATTCCATCTGAGTTGCTGCCCTTGTTTCCCTTGTCTTCTAGGCTTTGACTTCTGATCCCTTACCACGAAAATAGATTACATTACATACACAATAGAATGCTGAATAAACAAAATAGAAAATACCATTGGAGTTAAACGGAATTCTTTTAAATTCTATTATGATTACAGCATTGTAATGTAATGGCGTTCGTTGAACTAAAATACGGGTATGAACAGGGTAAGATTGTCGCTGTTTCCCCCTCCATAGATGCTAATGCATAAGCACGAAGAACTTAGATAGAACAGTTCAATGCGATTTCAAGAAGCTAAGACCTTACGGACCTCAATTCCGAGTAGTCGATTTTAGAAAGATTAACTGGCGTTTAACGCCATTCGCATGGGCTGATTGTTCAATCATTAACCGCATTGTTTTGTTTAAAATAGATACCATTGTAGTTTATATTTCAGGAATTATAAAGAGCTTCGTTAGCATATATGTTAAGCGGAGGGCTGTAGCAACAGTTTAACAGCTGAAAGAAACAGCTCTGACGGAAGTACTATAGTCGGAGCAGTATTTATTATTGCAGAATAAGGAAGAGTTGTACGTTATTTATGTAGTAAACCTTACTACATAAATAACGTGTCCGGAGCCATTTGGGCTCCTTCACGTATTTATGTAGTAATTGAAAATGGCTCCGGACACGTTCTTTATGTAGTACTTTTTACTAA
>JARFOD010106114.1:0-15960 GCA_031763545.1 Mopalia muscosa
TCTGTGGCAGTTTTTAATGGTCTGCTAAACTACTAAATTAAGCTATTGCAGCCTTCAATAGCAAAGTGGCGTAAATCATTCCTATGTAGGAATGGCACACGCCAATAATCTTAAACAACAACATTCAATAGCAGATATTAAAAAGACGCTGTATTCATATCACAGGGTGCTTGTACAGGATATAACGTTTGCAATTAGTGGCTTTATAGTTAGTACAATCAATGGGTAATGTATACAAAGTATAGCAATGCCATCTTTACTCAATATTGGACAAAGATTCCATTTTCCAACAAAGCAACAATGCTTGAGTTCATTACTTTCGGAAAACACCATGTCATATCAAAGAAATAACCTCCAGCACGGCGTAAAACATCAATCAATCAGTCCCAGTTCAACAGCTGTACAAATTACCTGAACAGACAATAACATATACCTCAGATTACAATATACAGGGATATGAAACAGCAAGCTTAACCTTGAATTGCTGATGCTATATCGGTTTGCAAGCGAAGAAGACGGTGGCATTGAACAAAAAATACTTCATGTTACTCTTTTATATTTTCATTTTACAGCTGCTTTCAGAAAATAAACATTCCACATTTTCGTATAGTTTTAAGGTCAATCATTAGTTATCAATAACAAGAACAAAATATCTAAATAAAACAGTGGATTCAAATGTTAGGCATCAAAAAGTGTGCATCAACTTAAGAAATCTTTCTTAGTTCACAAATAAAGTACTGTTCAAAAGTAAATCAACATTTTATCTTGCAATTTCAAAATGAACACTCTTGTTTTAAATTTTCATTGTAGTTACTGTCAGGACATTTTATTTGTCCCTTCTCTTCTTGCATTTTCTACAAGTTTTATAAGATGAAAATTTTCTAAAAGACACCTTTGCATTTTTCAGACAGGAGACACTTTGTCGACTCCTCTGTACAGTAAACTCGGCACTCAGTCCTACCAATGGCTGCTGGGAAGGGTGCCAATTAGCAGACAGAAAAAAACGTTCCAGGTGGTATTTGAGGCTGTGGAAGGACCAGAGTATGAGGGAGATATTAGTCTCGATGACATTCACTTGATCAATGGAATGTGCCCGGAAATCTGTAAGAAAATGTTTTTGTTTTTTTAATTCTATTAATAAAACCAAGGTTCGAATCCTGTTAGAAGCAAAAAAAATTGTTATCTTTAATATAAAAGAATATCATGTTTGCATTCATATTATATGTCTATCATTTATTAATTATAATTAAATGCTTACATTGATTTTTGTATGTCAATTATTTTTCTATTTTGTATTGGTAAGTAGTATTTTGTAAATATCCATTCAGACTGTTAAAGTTCGTTTTCAATTGTTCAATTATTTTTTGGTAATGATTGATAATCATTTTATTTATATATACTCTCAGATCACCAGCATCCAGAAAGGGTGAAAACTCTTTAATATTTCCTGCATGTCTTCTTAAGCAATGAATGTTTTAAGTAGACCTGTTTATCATAGTAGAATCTTGAATAAGCTTTCTAACAGCAGATTATGATAGTGTCTTGACTGGAGATACCTTCATCTTCATCTGTAATAAACTTAAAATTCATATAGTATTATTCTTTCTTAACCTATCAGCTTCTGTGCAATGCACCTTTGAGTCGAGTGATTTGTGTGGCTGGCAGCAGGCTGCGAATGATAACTTTGATTGGAGACTTATGACAGGGTCAACTCTAACAGGTAAAACAGGCCCGAGTGCTGATCACACTGATGGAACTGCAAAGGGTGAGCATTGAAAACACAATGTTTTTTATTTTCCTCATTTTTTTCCAGATAGTTTTTGTGGACTATATTTGCAGAGATGAGATAAAGTTGACATTTCAAATTTTAGACTTTATTTAGACTTTTCTACTTCAATGTATTCTTCACAGGATTGAGTCCGTCTGTCGAATGTGAGGTAAATATGAGTGTGTCACACAATGTGCTGGGGTGGTTTTGATGAGGTTTCCTCGCAGTTTTCCACAGTAATTAAGCAAGGAAGAGTGTGAAGTGGACAATCTGTCATCATATAATGGAAATACCCTTGAGTAGAATATTAAACCCCAATCAAACAAATGTAAATCATTTATATAGATTAATTTTATGCAATTAAATTTGTATTTTTTCCACAATATTGATTCTGTCATTGGTTTATCTTATGCTTCAATTCCTTGATGACATTTTTATTTTGTAGTATTCTACATTATTTATATTGACTAATTTTATAATTGAAAACTGAATCTTTATATTTTGTTTTTAGGTCATTATGTGTACATAGAGACTAGTTTTCCACGGACAAAGGGAGATAAGGCTCGCCTTGTCAGTCCACTAGTGTTTAAAACTGCTCCACATTGTTTAACGTTCTACTATAGCATGTATGGTGACAAGATCGGTACCCTCAACATTTACACAATGGTGAACAATCAACTTCCTAATTTCCCAGTGTGGACAAAATCAATGAATCAAGGCCCTGATTGGAGAAAAGGCCAGGCAACTATTCAGGCTGTGGCACCTTATCAGGTAACGCTTCTTGCAGAACTACTAAAAAGCAATAGATAAAAATAAAATCTATTTTTCACATGTTGAAATGAGTGTGTCTTAATTTAATCAGTTTCTAGACTTACTCTCTTAACAAATGTTTATGTACCATTCATGTTAAAAATATTTCTTTTTTTTAATCTCACTTTTCTCTATGCTCAGGCTTGATTGTCTACACGTAGCAGGGTCAACATTTAGAAGTTGATTCACTTAAAGTTAATAAACTGTGTGGATTAAAATGAACCGAGGTCATTTACCTTTTAATATCAGAAGTACTTTGTGTTAGTTTATATGCTGCATTGAATGGAAAACGAAATGGGTTAAACGGAAAATGAGATGGGTTCAATGGCAAACGGAAATTTGTGGGCTTAAGAATCACAAAGCTTTTAATGAGTTTTCACACATTGTAGCAAAAGGTAACTTCCAACAAAAAGGAACTTTTTTTTTTATTTTTATTTTTTTATTTCCACAAACAAATCACTTTATAAGCATAATATACATGTATAATATGCCCTACATACTTAACAATATGAAATATTAAATTGTAATATTAGACACAGAATATTAGTTAATTATTGTTAACCAGTCCATCCAAAATATAATTGAATTTTTCTGTCTTATTATGTTTAAGTTACCTCTCTGATACAACCAAGAAAATAGGTTTTTACCCTATATGATGTATTCCTTTTAACTCAAAACTATTTCAATCTCGTTAAATTAGGTAGATGTAAGCCATTCTGTGCATTCAATATTGAAAATGATTTGTTTTGTTATCAAAAATAACTCTTCATGTGCACTATTCATAAAAGGTTAAGGGTTCTCCAGAAACTGTCTACAAGTCGCTCTAGTAACAATAGTATTACTTCTACCTGTTAGACTTTGGCAATGGTTTATTCAAGCATTGGCCTATTTCATTGTATATTTGTGCCTTATCTGTTTTATATAGAACAGATTTACATGATACTGATTCTGTGATAGAGACACTATGCCTGCTTGTTTACATGTATCTTCTTTACCTGTTTGTATACCTTTGATCAGAGCAGTCCTTTTCTCTATCCTTAATCTTGAAAGACACCAATAAAGAATACCATAAGCTAAAAAGTAAAGCATGAGTTCCGAGGGTTGAAAAAATTTAATTTCAAACAAACCAAAACCAAAGAATTTAATATTTTTGTTTCAAAAAAGAACACTTTTCTTCGGAAATAGAATGTATTTTCACCTTGAAAATGGTAAATATTGAATATTCTGGGCTAACTTACATATTTTATTCAATCAATGGGCAACTAAGTGGTATTAATTCTACTTAATTTTTGTTAACTTTTCTAAGGTTGTGTTTGAGGCCATTGTAGGCAATGGTAGACTTAGTGATATCGGCATAGATGATGTAGAAGTGACTGATGGGGCATGTCCATTACCAGGTACTATTTACTCTGCAAAACTTTAGATTATTTTATTGTAGGTAAATTGGAAAGTCGTATTAGTAACAAAACAGGATCTCATAGAAACTTTTCTTAATAAATAATCTGAATGTTCAACCCTTGTTTGCTCTTCCTTGAGCATCTTCCCGAGGCAAGGCGGGAAAACTTATCACCACATTAAACCCCCTCTCTTCCTTCCCTACCTTGCCTTAATAGACTGTAAAACCTGAGTTAAATAGAGTATACAACAGCTACTTTCGGATGACCTCTCTTTACCACGCCCAATCGAATTGGAGCTTTCTTAGAATAAGAATATGGCGGTCTAAACACAGGATGACAAGTAGGCTATATATGTAATAGACACACAGGATCCTAGTCCCATTAACGAGTCCTGACATCATCACAGACTCATTAATTGACGGTGGCCATTTTTTGATGTGTAAACAGCTTTCTAACTAGCTGCTTGTTTCTGCAATAGCCCAATTCAATTCTTGCTATGTTTTTGCCTCAAATTGCAGTAAGGGGCAGTAATGTAGAAGAATCGTCTTACACATTTTGACTCTAAGCCTTGTAATGGAGAGATGTTCAGCCAGTTGCTCAAAGTGCTATTAAATTAAATCCACTATTAGATATCTTTTGTTGAAGTCCGAATCTTGTACTAATTATTGAAACAATATCAACATATAGTTTATACATTTTGGCAATCAAGCTTTCGAAAAATTCTTATTCAATTTCCAAGAAGCTGGAACTGTGTCTTAAATTCCATATGTCCTGCTTTTGTTCAGGTCCATTGTACTGTTTTGCATGTTGATGCTTATCGCTGGATTAAATAGTAAATGATACTTCATTGCCAATGACTCTTGTTTATTAATTTGTGTACATACTGTATTGTGTTTTAGACTTGTTTGTAGTCATTACTTACTTGTACAAATCTATAGTATCGGTACATATGTAGTGTGTTCAATGGGTTATAGGTGGCTGCGATTTTGAGCAAGGATTATGTACCTGGACAAACCCACATAAAGGGGACAACTTTGATTGGCTAATTGGATCAGGGAGCATTAATTCGTTAAAAACAGGCCCCGCCAATGACCACACCATGGGTACTAGGAAAGGTAATACCTATATATTAAAACAACAACGGCACAGGTTGTTTGACTCATTCAAAACAATGAACTATGAAGAAGGTATATTTATACTTAAATATGTATGTCTTGATTTGGCTTTTCGCAAATTAAATTCTGTTTTAAGTTTTACATTTTTTTGTGACAAACACATGTCCTAGATAAATGCTGATTTCTGTACATTATTAATATAAATTTTTATTTTTTTTTAACTCTTGTATATTTAGGATGACCTTGGTGAGTTTCACCTAACAAATACAATCTGTGTCATACACTGATTATTTTCTTTATCTGAAAAAAGATAGGTTTTATTTAACGAGAGCTGATGTATTATGAAAAATGGAACTCAAGTCTATTTATTTATTTATTAAAACTACATACTTGTAAGTTATTTGTTGTAACATAAGCCGTAACGAGTGGAGTTTAATAATCTTGTTACACTATGCAATTTTTTCTTCTCACTTTGGTGTGATTTTTATTTCAAAATCTTAATATTTCGGATTGGTTTAAGCAATAATTTATTTTCTGCTACAAAATAGGGATTTTGAAACATGCAGTGCCTGTATTATATATTATCTCCCATTTTGGATTACTTGGCACGCATATACATTGATGAGTATGTGCAGTACACCAGAGAGCCACACAGTAGAACAGCAGGGGTATTGAAACCAGACATTGTCACATCTCAATTGTGTCACAATTCAGAGGATGTCAATAATACTGTATTTATCAGCGATATAGTCCCTATTAACTTAAAGACAATGCTGGTATCTTCTCTTTGCTCATCAATTAACCCAGAATTTTTAATTCCATAAAAAAAACTTGTTATTTCACTTTTGTTATTTTACCACAATATTATTTTACCACAGCTGTAGTGTGTGAACAGTGTGATTGGCAGGGTTGTAGAGAAAGCTTAATTATATCCTACAAAATATGTGACATTGGTATTTGCAGGTCACTATGCGCTTATTGATGCCTCTCCTCCTCATAACCCTAAGGATAAAGCCTGGCTACAGAGCTCCGTGCTTGACCCCTCTGCTACTCGATGCCTGACCTTCTGGTATTACATGTATGGGTCTGACGTGGGTAACTTGAGGGTTATTCTCAAAGACTCGAAGACTGCCAAGACATATGTCCTGTGGGATATGAAAGGTGATCAAGGAAACGAGTGGTTTAGTGCTTCTCTGCCAGTCATGGATCCTAACCCTCATTATGTAAGTACCCTTGAAAAGTTTTTGACAATATCATTCTTATTAGCAAAATATTATTTTATCAAACAAAAGACATATTTATCCAACTGGATTTAAACATTTTCTACCATTAGCTTGAAAACACACAATTCATTTATTGTGCAAAATATTGTTTTCTTTTGATGTAAACATTCCTTCTCATCAGCAGAAATATTTTGTTTCTTTATCATATTGGCTTTATTTGATATAAACTAACTGTACACAGCCTTTGTTATAACTTACATAGAGAGACAAATTTGTATTGGTTATTGTGAAAATTATGTGTAATTTTGATCAGTTTTTCTAGTTTCACCTGGACTCTTTATTTTATTTTTATCAGTTATTTTCACAATCAAGTCAGGTTTCACTGATCACCTGCCATAATTTCTACAATGTAAATTATTTTATTAATACTTTCTTAATCCAGGTGATATTTGAAGCTGAGAGAGGCCAGGGTCCCAAGACTGACATTGCTATTGACGACATTCTTATTACTGACAGTTACTGTTCATGTGAGTTGTATATTAATATTACATTTATCAAAGTTGCAAAATATAGACGTGTACAATGCTCATTGATGTGAAACTAATAACACGGGTATCAAAGTACCTTTTAACTCAGTGCTCTAACAACATGACAAAAACCCATATGATATGTCTGGCACTTGGTGGGAGTTCCCCACTTCAAATTTATTATTGGACTTTGTTTTAATCATAAGTGGAATTTAGTTTAATTAAATTATGCATGTGACAAGGGCTAATAACATAAATTCTTTAACAATAACATAATTGCCACCATGACGGATTTCACATCGTAAAATTACGACTCCAAGAAAATATACAAAATGAAGCATGCACATTCAATATTTTGGCTTTTTCTGGAACTGTTGTATAGAAAAAAAGCCTACTTTTATAGGAGTCCTACCTTTTTGCTGTTTCACCACTTTGATATATAGAATAATTCCTGGTATTCAGAAGAAAAACGGTTCACTCAATAATAGATAAGCTCTGTATTTCTGATACCAACTTCATTATCAGGTGATTTTTACCAAGCTGACACAGGGATGTAATTTAATTTAAATCAATGAATCTTCTTATGTTCTAGATAAGCCACCAGAGGAGGTTTGTTAATAGACTTTTTTCTCAGGTTGTGTTATGGGAAACCTACAGACATCTTTAACTGGGTGTTAAGCTGCTCATATTGAAAAACAAATGGAATTATTTCTTTTATATATATTTTGAATAAACAAAATTTAATATATGTATATGTCATTGTTTTACAGTATACCCAAATAATGCTTCTCCGGACTCCTTGCCACCATTTTTCACAACACCGACTTTATTTACACCCACTACAGAATGGCCAGGTAACTATACACCGTTTGTAGCCCAGTAAATTATCAAACCATATTTATATCGTAATATCTTGCAGTATGATGCAGAATACAATAGATTGGGATTATAATATACAGGGATAAGTAACAGTTAGCTTTAACCTTGAATTGCTGATGAGCGGAGCATGGGAACTGGCGAGATGCTACACCTGTTTGCAAGTGAAGAAGGCAAAGGCATTGAATGAAAATTACTTCATTTCATTTTTTAATATTTTTGCTTTCAGGAATAAAAAGATTCAAGTACATATAAATGACTGATCTTAATTCCCTAGAAAGTATTTTTATAACTCGGAGAAAGGGCATTTTTGTTAAAAAAAAAACTAAAAAAAAACACTAATGTTGTACTAGAAAAACAAATTGGCAGATTAAAAAAATGCTTATAAACCAAATTTACACACCTCCACAGGGTATCTAATTTCAGGTCCTTTAGTATGGACTGGCAAACAGTTATTTCTTGAGCAACTTGTCTGCAGAGTTTGCAAAAGATTTGGTCTCATTTTTTAATTTTTTTTTTAAA
Organism: Mopalia muscosa; assembly: GCA_031763545.1. Classification (NCBI taxonomy): domain Eukaryota; kingdom Metazoa; phylum Mollusca; class Polyplacophora; order Chitonida; family Mopaliidae; genus Mopalia; species Mopalia muscosa. The sequence continues at coordinate 8,239 of JARFOD010106114.1, forward strand.
TTTTAAATTAATCGCGTATAATTCCAGCCAATCCACCCAGAGTTTTAACAAATAAACTTATGTGTGTTAAATGACTTTTTAACAATCAGCTAAAAATGAAAATGTGTCTTATAAGAACCTGTACCTTTTATTTTGTAGTATTTTCCGCGATTAGCTGTGATTTTGAAAACAGTATGTGTACATGGAAACAGGATATGACAGATCAATTTGATTGGCTGCTGATAGACACGACAAATAAGTCAGTGAGTGGTGGACCCATGAAGGATCATTCTGTTGGAAATGGTATGTGTTAATACGCAGTCTGCAAAAAAGTTTTTCAATGTTTATTTGACCCTTTAACATAAGTTATGAAACTGCCAATGATCTGTTATCTTTGACGTTTCACTTGATTTCTATCGTATCAGTGGAAAACAGAGGTTTAAATCTAGGAAAAAAATCTGTGAAATAAGATTTTCTCCATAGAAACACGGTAAACAGGAAAATAACTAACTATAATCTACTCTTTTAAAAAGGTAGAAGTGTTGCAAAACAGCAAAATATGTAAATTGTTCTTTTCTCAACAACTTAAGCAAGTTGCGTCTTATTCAAGTAAAATTGTGTTTTGTTGTCAAAAAATCATTTTACAATGATATTCTATTTCTTTTTAGGATTTTATATGTATATTGGTGGTTCCCTACCAAGATTTCCAAACGACACCGCCCGTTTGATATCACAGACCATTCCAGCTGATACAGATGCATGTTTACGATTCTGGTATCATATGTACGGAGCACATGTCAACACTCTAAATGTCTATTTCAACAACTCCAAAGGTCGGGGCACACCTGTCTGGCAAAAGATAGGTACTCAGGGAAATAAATGGCTACAAGGAGAGATCAATATTAGGACTGTGGAATCATTCCAGGTATTTCAATCCTTAAATACATGTCTTAATAAACCTATTAAATATAGTAAACCAGTGTTAAGGGTCCTTAGGATTAGTTGGATTTATTTCACATCCAGATGAACCAAATGAAAATGGTGCGGTCTCACCAGGTTCTCACTAAAGGAGCCTTTGTAATAAATTGGATCTATTATTTTGCATTCTGAGTTTATTGAGTTTCAGTGGCCTTGCTAATACATGTAGGTTTTATTTTATGTACCTGTTAACTTCTAGCAGTTGGGACACAGAAATAGGTTTTAGCACAGGGAGGTCTTATGTGTTATTACTGTGGCCTGTCCCAAAATAAGAGTGTCCCAACTTATAGAAGTTATATGGTGCCATTCCTTCTATCTTTAATAAAACTCAATTGCTAAAAAAACAAAACAAAAGCTAACGTGAACTGTAGACTTTTGTAACAGACACTGTACATAGATGTGTAGATGCTACTTTCATGAATTGCCCCATTTGTTATGTTGTTATGTCTTCATTGTAGATAATATTTGAGGCCGTCAGGGGAACCCAATGGGAGGGTGATATTTCCATCGATGATATCTATTACTCCACAGACCCGTGTCCTTATGCAACAGGTAACTTTATCTGTTTTGTTTCTGCACTTACCTGTAGGTTATTTATTGATTGGTCATATATTTGTTCAAATATAAAATCAACAAAAATAATCTGTATATTAGTGTTATCATCTTGCATTAAATACATAAAATTATGAAGTAAAAAAGGAAATATTTTGCTAAAGTTAATATGCAAACATTTTCAACATAATTGCGAGTAGTTCAATTCCGAAACTGGATAACTTCATTTTGTTATTATTTTTTTATTTTTTCAGAATTATACTATTTGTGTTTTATATTAAACTCTTCTGTGGAACTACAAGCTTGGTTATTTTAACCAATTTTAGGAACTGTTTTTTCTAACACTTTAGTTATCTATGTGACCTTGTCACATGGATCATGTTGAAAGGGGATGAATCTCTTATAACACCCCCTGCATGGGGCTGGAGGGAGGTTCCTGTTTGTGGTGTCTGTATTGTGTCCTGCTATTGTATTTGTCCCGTCTTGTCCGTGTTTGTTGCCACGTCGCCATATAAGTGAAATTCCCTTGAGTATAAAGTTAAACCCCAATCAAACAAACAAACAAACTTATAATACCCCCTAGCTACCCATAATACCTTTACTGGTCATGCTCGTAGTTTGGTTCCCCCCCCAACAGAGTAAAATTAACCGATTTTCTCAATTTATGGTTTTGTTAGCTAGGCTATTCACTGTGAGAGTGCAGCGCTGCTATTTGATATATGAAGAAAGCAATTGAATATATTCTTTCTTATCGAATGTTTACATTAAATGGTCTTAGATACAAAAATTAACCTGAAAATCCTGTTCATTTTACCAGTGTAAGAACTTATTATAACTAGACTTTACACTGCATTATTTTGTGTTGAAATTTTTAAAAGTGTTGACTCTGCCTTTGTCTGCCAGCCTCTAACTGTGACTTTGAAGATGGGTCATTGTGTGGGTACACTCAGGATAAGGATTCCGACAAGTTTGATTGGAAACAGTCAAACGGAGGAACTATCTCATCTGGGACAGGACCTCCAAGTGACCATACATATGGAACAAAAACAGGTTAGTCTCAATTTTATTATTTGATTAAATTTAATTAATTCTTTATTGGTATAAAGAAGATAGCAAACAACCACAAGGCCACTAGCATAAAAATATATATATTACATGTCATATATTACATGTCTCTGTATATCTGTTGGTAAAGTGTTTGGCCTGTAAGTCAAAGATGGCCTGTTTGATTCCTAATTTATGTCTGCCTTTAACCACGTTTGCGCATTCTTATTCTATAGGTCACTACATGTTTATAGATGCCAGCACTAAAGCTCTGGGAGATAATGCTGTACTTGTCAGTCCAGTGTTTCCTTATTCACTGGGAAAATGTATTGAGTTCTACTATTACATGTATGGGAGCGATATTGGTACACTGAATGTCTATGTGACCACACTCACACAAAACTCAAGAGTTTGGACAAAGTCTGGAGACCAGGGTCAGTCTTGGGGCCATGCTTTTGCTCCCATCAGAAGTACTGACAATTTCACCGTGTCCTTTGAGGGAATAACAGGGAATGGATATAAAGGAGATATTGCCATTGACGATGTGAAGATTAGCTCAGAATCATGCCCTTCAGAAGGTTTGTATTCATTATCTGAACCTAACACTCATTAACCTGTGGTTCGTTCTGTTTTGGGTTGGCCTGTTGAACCACCTTCCCATTCAAACACCGCATATAAAACAGGACCGAGTTTACTTAAATTAGGGACATTTTTGGTTGGTATTTACAAGGTCATGACTTAGTTTGCATGTATTGATTAAAGGTTCCAGTTTGGCTGTAGACTGACCATCATGATATAAATACGTCACATGGTGTGGCTCCTCCAATTGCGGAAGAAGTTAATAACAGATTTCTTTCTGGGTTTCCACTGTATTTAAAACAGGAACAGTGTCAAATGGAGAGCTGTCATGATATAAGTGATATACCTACGAGTACAAAGTTAAACCGCTATCAACAAATACATGGTTTTTCGCAATAAGAAATGAGCAGTCGTACAAGTGAATCTTATTCAGTATGGCATGAAACAAGCACATTGCAAAATGCAGAAAGTTGTGTGTAGATCTGTTCTTCTTTTGTTATAGTTCATTCATCAGTTTGCTTTCATGAATCCTTGACAAAAATTTTACCTCTGAAACCTGTTGGTGACCTTCTGACTTTCGTTTGCATGGTTTCTAGTGAAAATTTTAGCAAAGTACAAGAGTCTTGAAACCCCAAAGAGTCATTTTGGTTTCAATCTTACACCGACTTGTTTTGCCGTTATCGGAAGAACGATAAAATAAATTTGTGAAATGTTGAGACCCAAATGAGTCTTTGGTTCTTTGGTGTTTCAATACTCTTGTGATGGGCTTAAGATCATATATTAATATAGAATTTCCTTGAGTCTTAATTTTAAAGTAGACTGTCTCAAAGTTTCTTTGGGGGCTTTCCTTAGGCAACATGGCCTTGTTCTCTGACACTGTCATATATTTTTTTTTTTAAGTGCATGTGTAAGTTGACTGTTACATTTCTTATGGATACATGCACATTTTTCATTCTAGGCATTTTTTAAAAATATTGAGGCAAATTTAAAAATCAGTCTTTATCCCTGTCTTTGTAATTGTGAAGGTGGCTGTGACTTTGAGAAGGGACTTTGTACATGGGCTAACTCTCGTGGTAAAGATGATGATTTTGATTGGACAATATCAACAGGCCGTATGTCCAGTATATATCCAGGACCAACGTTTGACCACACTACGCAAGTTGACACAGGTAATGTCATTTTTGTTACTTTCTCATGGTGTAAGCTGTTGCAAAATAATTGGGTTACCATGAGTGGTTTGCATAACCATGAGGAGACCCCATTCTGTCCATTTTCTCCAACAGCAGAGGCCTGTCATTAATTATGAAATGAAATGTACTGTTTCATTGATATGTTTGGTTGATATTGTTTGTATCTGTAAGACTTAAGATTGAAGTGAACTTTAAATACGACACATAAATTTCACTACATTTCAAGAAATAGTTGCCCAAACTTAGGGTGTATCAATATAGTGTGGTTTCTGTGTTATATGAGGCATAATGTTACAGTAACTTGAAATAAAAACAAATATGCATGTTACTTAGCATGTATTAGAGATCTCAGAAATCCTGTAATGCCTCCATTGAATCCAGCCTGTTTAAGGGTATCACAATAATTTCAATAAATGCCTTGCTACAGATTTTTTATACAATGTAGCTGTTGGTAGTGACTCAACTTTAAAACCACAGTGTGGTGTGGTTCGTGCCAGCCAGTGATTAAAATATTCTAGTAGCTTCTAGTTTATCAGGCCTTAGACCATGGCCTAGTGGGTAGCATGTGCACTTACTAATCCTACTGTGATGTACTGTTTGCTGGATTGAGTCCGTCTGTTGACCATCAGGTAAATAAGTGAGTCACAAATGGACAACTGTCGTAATATAAGTGATATACCCACGAGTACAAACTTAAACCACTATCAAGAAATACATGTTTTTTGGCAATAAAGATGTGGATTTGGCATTCCCAGGGGGTGTTTTTATGAGGCTGTTTTTATGCGGTTTCCTCTTGGTTTTCCACCGTAATAAAACAAGGAGCAGTATGAAGTGGACAATCTATCGTCATATAAGTGAAATACTGTTATGACATGTGTAACTATGTAATAAAACAAAATAACATACCTTATTTGGGGTAACATTGTCTCTGTAAGTTCTTTCATATGGATATTTGTTAATTCCTCAGGTCACTATATAACATTGGAGAAAAATGAGTATAATAAGCGATGCAGACTAGAGAGTCCACTGTATCCCCCGACAACAGGACGGTGTATAAAGTTTTGGTACCATCTTACCGGGAAGTTTTACGCACAGCTGAGCATACTGTTGATTAGTCCTGGCCAAAGGGATAAATGGTTATGGAGTCTGTCTGGTGACCAAGGGGACCAGTGGCTGTATGGACAAACTGTTATTAATACAGACAAATCTTACATGGTTAGTCATATTTACTTTAAACGAACCTTAAATCTTAACAAAAAAAAGTTAAGATGCATGTACCCAGGATAAGATACTATTACACTCTTCAAAAAAAGAAACGCAAAAGAGAATTTGAAAAAGAAGCTTATTGTTTTTAGACCACACGACCAAATACACATGTTTTAATGATATATATTTGTTTCTAACGTCCATGTTAACCAAACCCTCGCTCAAACTCAACTCTTGATGATTTAGAAGGCTGTTAATGGTCGTTGTCATCATGATCATGAAAATCATCGTGAAAAACAAGTAAAAGTCAAAATAACAGATTTGCATGTGTAAAGCATGAGTAAAGGGCTCAGCTATAAAAACCCAAATGAATCAGGCAGATTTGTGACAATTATCGAAGTTAGGATCGAAGAATATGCCACGTCTCAACAAAACGCATTTGCAAACTGGTGATTCCAAGAGTGTCATTGCGAGGACTATCAACGTTCATCCTAGAACAATAACACTCTTATGGGGTTGGTATGTCCAGACCCATGCTGTAAATGACCGTCCAAGATTGTGGAGGCCTTGAGTCACCACACGGGCTGAAGATCGATACATCAGGGTATCTCATTTACATGATCGCCATAGTACTACACGTGACACCATAGTGCTGGCCAGCCACCCATTGACCCATCATAGAGACGGGCAATGATCCCCTGAGGTAATGAGACGGGTATCTTCCAACTGAGATGGGCATACTTATTTATTGCATTGAAATACCTGGGAGTAAGACGGGACAATTCTCACCAAGTAAAATAACTTCTACTAGTGATCGAAGTATTTCGCTGAAAAACGTTGTCATGACTATCCACAAATGGCAATATAAAATTGGTCACCCGAGTGTAACGTAGAAAAAGAAGTAAAGCTCTAGCACCATCTTGTGGCTGAGAAGTATGTTTTGCAAAGCGAGGCTCGCAAGTCTAGTTTGTTGTTTGAAATTATGTCCTTTGCTAAAGCATAATATTAAGTAACACAAACGCGTGTCATTCATGTCAATAAAGTTAAATTATAAGTTCGGCGACCAAAAATGTCAAAACGAACAACGAAAGGGAGAGAAACAGTCTTGTTTGTTTCAAAACCTTCGACAACTGTCAAGAAAACAACAACAATGCCACAAACTGCCGCCGCGTTGATGTAAAGCAAACAGAGATCCTCCCAGAGGTCAATTCGGGAAGCGAGCAGAGAACCTATTCCAGGAACATCTCCGGCAAAAGAGACGGAGACGCCAACTATTGGCCCGTCAGTTAAAAAAGGCTGTGTCCATGTAAAAAAAAATGTCACTAATGTGGCAGAAGTCTTGTCCTTGGCTCTCTTACTGTTCTGTAGAAAACACGATGTCGTATACAATGACTTCACATTATTTTGTTAACATCATATCCATTTTTTTGTTTTTATTAAACTTAATATTTTCTCTTCAACTCTTTTGTTATTACTCTTTAATTCAGTTTATTGTATTACAGTGATAACAGATTTATTCTGCAGTTAAAACAGCTGTTCAGCTCTTAAGGAGACATCATATTTGCAAACAAACAGAAAGTACTGCTTTACTTTGAAAAAACATATATGAAGACCAGAGTGAACATTACGTTATATCGATAACCTAGGTAAATCGTTTTACAAGTTACATAGTTTATATACCTTTCTATACATGTATAACTTGAAATGAAAAATCACTGACACATTTGTGCTAGAATTTGTCTCCATGCTCCTAGTAATCTGATCATCCAGGGCCACCTTGGCCCCGACATGGCCAGAACTCGGTCTACATATGCTTTGTCAGTAAAAGTGAGACACTCTCTCTTGCCATTCTGGCTAACACACTGCGTGACACAGCCCAAAAACCGTTTGGAACTCGCAGAGTTTCCGACCAGGCAATCAGGAACCATCTAAGAGATGTTGGAGTCTGAGCAAGACAACCAAAGTTGCCCCCTCCTTAATATGTCCACAACAGCGTCAATGGTCTAATGGTGTAACAGAGTACAGCAATGGAATATGCAACATTGGAGGAGAATATGGTCCTCAGATGAGACCACTTCTGCTCCGGCGACGTGATGACAGACAGCATGTTTACGGGAGATGCAATGAAAGATATGTACCAAACTGTAGAAGGGGAGTTGACAGATTCGGCAGGGGGGGGGAGTGTCATGGTGTG
>JARFOD010106125.1:0-15959 GCA_031763545.1 Mopalia muscosa
TCCGCTGTCTAAAGCACTGGCGATATCAAAATATATATCTACAAGTTGTGTGATTGTAGAACTACCAGGCAAAAAGCTTTCTTTATTATTAAACTGTCGACATTATTTTATTGTGTCATGGTCCATTAATAAAAGGGAAAGTATACTTGAATTTTAAATATGTTGACCACAATCCTTCGACAAGGGTAAGGCTTAATCAAAAGCTTTTTGTTCCTTTAAACATATCTATAGATTTCACTTAAACAACAAATTGTTATTTTATCGCACAAAGAATAAGATTCACGGTGTCATGCGCTGACAAGAAACAAAGAAATAAATACAACACATTAGTCCCTTTTCAGTGAAAAATGTCACAACGCATTGAATTCGTTTATCCCTTAGCTCTGCATTCATCTAGATATCGGAAATTAAAGATTTTACACCGGAAATTAAGCAGTAACTATTGCCGAAGGAGGAACCAAGTCGATTGACTGTCTAGAAGAAAACACAAAAAACATTAAGCAAGCGTCTTTGTCTGGAAAATCCCATTTAACAGAAAAAAGAAGTGTTCTGGTATCTATCGGTGATGACTTGAAGCTTTGTATAGAATTGTCTAATGTATCTTTGCTTCGTGTTTGTAGAGGGGTCATACTGACAACTGTAACTTAGGCAGTCGGGGCCTATTTAAACGATTTTAGGGAATTCCGATTTGTAGCATTCTGGCTGGTCGACTGTTTGATAATTTTGATTTAAGAATTCAGAAAATAAGGGAATTCCCCCGGAGTAGCTTCTGCAGGTCACACCTTAAGAATAAGATCGCTTGACAGAGGCAAAGTACTACTTATATATTATTTAGTCCGAGAATTAAAATAATCCAATGTTTAATTGTGACATCATATAATAAAACGGGCTGTCTGATTACCCTTTTTTTAAAACTTATAAAACTAAAAGCATGATTATATGATTTCGGTATTAAAAGCAGTTAGACTGTTTGAAACTAAAATTTAAAGAAGAACGCAAGTTTGTTTACATCAGAATCATATTACTGCGCAAAGGGAAACCCCAATGACTGAACTGTCCGAGCACCTGAATTTTTTCTATAAAATAACGCATCCCAGAGAAACATTCGAGAAAACATAGTTCAATTTTAAACACTAACTAGCGGTTTTATTTTGTTTAATTATAATAACTAATTGCCGGGTTGCCAACTGTTGATCTGCTACACAAGATCGAGGGATTTCCCCAGTCACGTTAGGGGGCGCTGTCATATACAATGTTAACATTGAAAAATATTCCCGTTTCAGACCGTACGTATATGAACTATCTGATACGGATAAATATACGATGCCTCTGTATCTGTGTGGTGTGACTCATAGGTATAGGATAAAGCCCTATATCGTCTGCGTTAAAACTAAAAGGACCATGAAACCCAAAGAAATGGTATCCACAGATGAATCTCTTAAACGTTTTCTTAACATTTTCCAATTCTAATTGTTTAACACTCCCTATGAAAAGATTGTCAAAGGGATGAATTGCTTGCTTTTTGCAACAGGAAAAAAGTTCATCTAATACTCCGATACGGATTTTGTTTTTGTGTTGTAGAAAATTAGCAAAGTTTACGCTGGTGTTGATGTTGGCGTTTGGAGTCCATTTTGTCATATTTTTGTTCATACCAGATGACCTGCTAGTGCCTCTCTTATATGCGAATATGTTCTGCAATGCCTTCCAGGTATGAAGTTGTTTTATGTATGTAATTTGCTGCGTCGATCCTTCCTCTTGAGCAGGCGACTTATAAGCGTGTATTTGTTTGATTGTTGTTTTACATCGTACTGAAGGTTATTTCCTATCATAGGACTGTGCCAGCCCAATGGGTGGAGGACACCATTTCAGTTACCGCTGGAAACACAGTTCAGTCCAATATCTCTAATACATCCTGACTAATTTGTTGCAATGATTGTGTGATAGCGTTATACTGGGTTTTTTTCTAATGGACGCGAAAAGATAATTTAAATAACTAAGAAATGAAGTTATTTGAAAATATAAGTATTTTAAAATATAATTGAGATCATACGGAATAAGACATACTACAAATGGTCACATTCCTATTATAGTATTTTGAACAATTTAAATACTCTTGATATGAAATTTACATGTGAAATTTAAATTTTCGTTTTATTTTGTCCTGCAGGGATTTTTCGTGTCACTATTTTTCTGCTTTCTTAACGAAGAGGTAAGGACTATTTAGATACAGGGTAAAATTTCACGAGGTAATATGCCACTTAGTGGAAAATTTGTCTTTCAAATTCAGACAATAGATGTATTAGAAACAATGTTTTAGAATACCGAGTAGAAAGAAACCTACCAGAAACAAGCCCATGACTTTGTGAACAATTTTATCGTACCTTTTTGTTTAAGTCAGGAATTTGCCTCTTGAAATCGGACCTAGTTTCTTAATAAATGTCAATGGGTTGTTTTTTTTTTTTTTCATAAAAAAAATTTCACTAATTTTTGATTGTTATTTCTTAACGCTTGGTGTTGTAGCTTGTATGAAAGCATTTTATTAGATAAATGAACGAATGAAACGTTTCAAAGCTGTTCGACTCTAGATTCAGCACTCGCAGTAGGAATTCATGGCTTTTAAGCCAGCTATAAGGTCTTCAGTTACAGGGTCTTAAATTAGGACGGTCTTTCACTGTACGACAACAGGTTCCCGTGTGAAAGGATGTTTACCAACCACTGGGTGTCATTAATATCCCAACCGTTGCAATAAATTGCAATGAGCTGCTCCAGACTAGAACACGCAGTCTAACCTCAACCTATCACTTCCATTAGTATTGTTTTTTACGGAATTGCCACGGCAATTGTTTCGCAAGACAATTCCTTCGCCATTTTGTTTTATGTGTTGTTTCTGTTCCATCATTTTTCGTCAAACACACTGCACTTAGAACCATTTGTCACCGTAGCAGTTGTTGAAACCCATTTCGGACACAGTTGTTCTATTTCTTGAGATATATTTGATATGTAAAGAACGGTTTCCTCTATATTCCCCATATTAATAGCATACAAAAGGAGGGTTTCGGTTACAATAAGCCAATTACGGATTAGCGTCATCATTTAAATAAGCCAATGTAATATCAGTGTCACTTAAATCGTATTATAGGCTGTTGTTCAATTTTACAACAGGTGCTTCATGCAATTAGGAGAGGCTGGAACCGCTTTATGGCAAGGCGTAGGAGCAGACGACAGTTGAGTGAGACGTACAAACTACACAGCCAGAGGTCTGAACAAAAACACATCCTACCAGACAAAAGTGATTGTGGCGTTCAGGTGTACTCTACAGATAATGCTGATTTGCCTGCTAGGTCTCCCAACGCATTTTGGCGCAGATCCACCGTTACAAAGGAAACTCATGCTGGATTGAGTAGGGATGACGTTGAATCCAAGCCACGGAAAAAGTGTGTTTTCGTAGACAAGCGACAGCAAGGCGCAAGCGCAGAAACTGTGGGTTATGCCCGGGATCGTGGATTTATTCGTCCATCAGATAGCGCATCGCCCGAATCTGGAGAACAATCCTCGAGGCGGTCCTCCTTTGATCGGACAATTGATTCGGGTGTTCATAGTTCCTGATGGATAAAAAGATTGGTAGTCCGCTAAAGGTATTTTCTAGGAGCAGAAATCCTGAGAGTCTGTTCTAAGCGAAAACTCCGGTGATAACGGTGTAGATTTTCTAAAGATGAAAAGTGTGATGCTTTTCTCATGTCATCATCACATATATTAAAGACTAACAATAGCATAATATGCATATTTAATTAAATCATGTTCTTAGTCATTAGTAAAGGTGTTATTGCCAGGTATAGTTATACCCGTTCCCACTACTCGTCAACCCGACTCACGATACCGATTTAGGGAAGAAGTTGATTATATTGTTTAAAAGTAGCTACACCATAACCAAGGTTTAATACATTAATACCGGTCTTGTTTACATTTAAGGCAGAGTTAACCTGTTGTGTACTTCTGTGAATGTACACGAGCTCAAAACATAAAATCCCGAGATTCGGTGTGGGCCATAATATTTCAAGAACAGTATTTTAATGTATTTCCGTTAAATGCAGATCATGTAGTAGGCCTATAAAGGGAAGCATTATAGCCAAAACAACTCAACCAATAAATGTTTAGTTTTGTGCTCGGTTATCAGTATTGACACTACAATTTGAATGCAATTATATTTTTTTAACGAGGCCAGCGTAATAAAGTGACCCCACTACCATATTATAGGTCGTGCTTGTACTCAAGCGTATTTCGCTTATATGACGTCGGGTTGGCCATTTCTTATCCTGGCATACTTAGATACCGGGTATGGAAGAGACATGGTACCCCCGCCCCCTCCCACCGTAATTGCTGGAACCATGTCGTGTGACCCCGCCAATGGAAAGACACGAATATAAGAAACAACACAAATTCATGACGAATTCATGAGAATTAGAAACTGTGGAACTTCACCAAAGACCAGGTCTGTGTTGTATCTAAATGGGGATTATAAGTTATGTCAAGTGATCTGCTGTATTTCACGTAATTCACTCAACATCCGGGTACTCATTACAGTCTTTTGAGTTCTAGCATAAACGGAAGGGTAAATAAGGTACCTATTCTTCCTTCCATTGCTATAGCTCCACTCAACGGCAGCAAAAACTATGCCTCTGAAAGATCTTTTTTCAAAAAATGGTGACAAAGTTTGGATGCGGAACCCGGACGTCGAGTAAAAGAAAACGTGACCTACATACCCTATTCAAAAAGCAACAACCCCAGGGGACTCCAACCACCCACCTCACGCAATATCGTGTTTCTGTTATACAATCAATTGTAACAAAAGAAGACATTAGAAGCTTTTTATACAGTCAACAATCCGTGCCTTTTATTCAGCAATTAGAACAGTCATATATTTAGCACTTTGTTAACCATGACTAGTTTAATATTATGTACAATCAAGATTAATTCCTCCACAGGTGTTTCGATAGGTTTGCAAGGTGGGTTTTATCTTTTTATATTTCAAGTTTTTGCAAAACGATAACTTTTTGGTTTCTTTGGGGATTAATGCCACACTTAAGGCTACTGACCTCATATGACACCAACAGATGTAGGAAACCATTATCGTCGCCAGCGGTATCAAACAAGTACAAGAGAGGATAATCGCAATATTTAATACAGAGACATAACGAACAGACCGGCTTATTGTTACGCAATATCTTCTATAGCACCAAGTGAACATGAATCATAAAACCTTAATTTTGTGCACTTTTTTTTATCATTTTTTGTTCAAGTAAATGATACATTTAAAAAAATTTGTATAGCTTTTGTAGTACCATGGGACCATGAATCAATCGCCCCTTCCCAACCAACCAACAAAAAACAATAACAGATACATTTGTTTGTTTGTTTGTTTGGGGGTTTAACGTCGTACTCAAGGGTATTTCACTTATATGAGGACGTGCCAGCCCAATGGGCGAAGGAAATCACCCCGACACCACTGGCAACAAACAACGACAGGACGGAACAAATACAGGACGACAACAACATGACACCATACAGACACCACAAACAGATCTACTTCCTGTTCCCCTTTATCTCTGAGGGCACCGGGGCAACATGGAGCTCCCTCCAACCGCCCGCCTAGGGCAACATGAAGCTCTCTCCAACCGCCAGCAATATCAGATACAAGTACACGACACAAAATGATGTATTACAACAAATATACAATGTAATGGACTTCGAAGCAAAACCCACTTCAGGTTTTCCAACGAACCAGTTGTCTTTAGTTTAGTTCGGAATCTACCGCCATTCCGGATACATTAATTCAGCAATAACTATATAATTATTTTACAAAACATATTTACAAAAACACAAAATACGTGGTATGTAACACAAGGGACGATCTTGTGTTAGGTGTACAGATTGTGTGCTTTGAGAAAAAAAAAATTTGCATCCATAAATGTATATTTCAATATCGTAAAGATTTTCTACAAACATAATTTTTTTAACTCAATGTGTTCGATAAACATGCACGGTTCTGTAAATTTGTGGGAATTGTATAACTTGATGGCGGTCATGTTTTTTTCTATGTCGTATATCACAGTCACTTGGTGATTTATGTCAAACAGGTATTGTCTGTAACAGTCATGTGCTTCACCATGTTGTTATAAGACGACTGCTCTTTACTGCTCAGGTGTTAAATGTATTTAAAGAGACATTAATTATTCGTTCATTGTTTTTGTGATATACAATTGTCAAATTTACAGTTGGTAAAGTATTTATGACACTAACTCTTAATATTTTGCCTTTTTTTATTAATTTTTTAAAGCTAAATTTTTAAATTTTTATTTCCATTATATTCAGTTCTGGTGAAAACAATTGATGTTTTATAGATATACATATATATAATAAACTTACAGTGTTGTAGACCAATGGTTTTTACTAATATCGGAGTGTTATTTTCTTGTAGATTACTTGGTGTAATTTGCATTCATGATTCAACTAAAGTGTATTTAATAAAAAGAGACATGGTTTTGTAATGAAAACTAAATGACTTTCTCTTCCATAAACCAAACCACGAAAACAGACTTGTTGGTTTGATTAGGGTTTAACACCGTTATATCAGTCATTTGATATCTGATAGATTCAGGGTACAGGTGAAGGAAACCACCCTCGACACCACTGGCAACAAACAAAGACAAGACGGAACAAATACAGAACAACAGGACGCAATACAGACATATATGGGTTTGGATAGGTTAGATGGTCCAGATGATAAACAACTGCAAAATGTTGAAAATTCACCCCAACATGTCTACCAGTCTGAAGAAAGCGTCACTCAGTCTCTTTCGATCGTCCTGGTGTAAAATGTTGTATGGCCGACTGTAGGATATTTCTAGTGGTTCTTGCACGGGATCACGCGATCGTATTCTACAGATAACATCCTCGTCGATCTGTAGTTTGGCGAAACGAATCTGAAGAAAGGCATTGGTCGATTAATCGATTATGGACTTGATATAAGTTATATAAAATTTTGATCTGAAAAAACCACTTATAGATAACTTCAGTAAAAACTTAAATTTTAAAACTTGATACTCTTCTTTTGATTTCTGGAACTCATTGATTCATGGCATAAAATATTATAATGCCCCAAACAATCGGCTACTAGCCAAAGATTTGGTGCACAAAAATGCCCTTAAATGTGCCAAAGAACTATATCCACATAAACATATATTTTCATGGAATTTTATGTCATAATGCTATTTGATTCACAAATTTCCATCCAAAGTCGAAAATAGGGAATAGTTGTAGGTTATCTCGCGAATATACCAGAAGATAAAAAAAACAGTCAAGGCGCTTTAACATTTAACATTTTTCATTTTTCGGTTCTGTGTGAGTGGGTTTTACTGTTGGGAGGAAACCATCCTAATGGAAGTTGAATACCTCCAAGCATCAACTGAAACAACAAAATCAATCACACTTGAAGATTAACAAGGATTATTGAGAAAGTTCAGTAAACAGGTTAATTGATACTCACCCTGGTTTCCTCGACAATAAAAGCCAGTATTCTTGGTGGGTTGTTAAAGTAAGGTGGTACATAGCTGTTAGATAAACACATCAACATGTCCGATAAAACCGCGTCTGAGGACATATGTAAAAATATTAGACATTTCCCCTGTTACTAAGTAAAATGCTAAGTACAGCTCTTTGCTTGAATTAAATAGTAAACTGCAGCATTGTGTCGGGGCACGAAAGCAGCAAGATTGATTGATTTGGTATTTTAGGCCACATTGAGGGTTATTTTCGTTACACTGTGGTGTGAACATATTTTCATTGTGTCTACATCGTCACACCTTGACGATTAAACCAGGGCATGTCAACATATGAAAAAAATTACTGCCTTCCACTGGATATTTGTTTGTTTGATTGGGATTTAACGTGGTACTCGAGGGTATTCCACTGATACGATGTCGCGCCAGTCCAATGGGTGAAGGAAACCACCAAACAAAGACAGCACGAATACAGGACAACAACAACAACAGGACGCAATACAGACACCACAAACATATCAGCTTCCTGTTCCCCTTTAGCTCCGACAGCACCAGGTCAACATGAAACCTGAAGCTCCCGCCAACCGCCCGCGTCTTCCACTCGAAATGTTATTTAGGCCTACTGTATTGTCAAGAGAGTGTAGACAGCAATAACAGCTCCCTAGAGCGAAGACTATAGTTTTCTGTTCTAGGCCTCCTCAAAACTCTTACCAATATCACCCAATGAATACTTCAAAGTTAACCTTATATTGAAGGATTTTTTCACTCAGTTTACCTTTGACTTCCGGGTGCAGATTCCCGGGTTTCGAATTGGACCATTTTGAGAACAGATGAGTTATATCTGAACAACATGTAGAACTTCGACCGCAGTTGTCACAGGTCCGGAGAATTGGAGAAAAATATTCATATTCGGACTCCGCTCCAAGCACCGGTTTGGGTTTTATATCATCCACAGTTTTGTCTTCTCCATTATTGTTATCATTGGAGTGACTGCCATTGAAAACCTTGACCGTGAAAAAAAGATACGGTTTTATTGTAAACGTATCTAGGTGAGATTAATGTGCGTAAATGTCTTAACATTTAATATGGAAACAAATACGCGCTCCTTAATAATAAATTTGCATCAAAACTGGGCACATGCATGATAGACGGAATGTCGGCGTCTTGTTCTGTCATACGACCGGAATTTCAATCAATGTTAATGTCAGACCTCTCTTATTTATACTGATATATCTAGATCCCGAACAAAAACTTATTTTGTAATTGGTTGCTCTTTCTTAAAGCCGAGACAACCATATATAGTTTCCACGTGTTCTACCCTTGTCAACTGGTGAATTTCACCCTCTGAGCAGTTGTACGTCAACGTGATACCAGTATATCAATACACATCACCTACCCGATAGCATTGTTTTTTGTTATTGTGACTTTTTACTGTCAAAGAAGATACATCCCATCATATTTTTTCTCCCAAATACTATTTAGCTTTTCAAGACAGATTAGTCGATCCATACGCATGTCATGGAGGCAGGCCTAAAACGGGGTGAACCTAAACATTTACGTGAAATATCTGGAAATGTTTATCAATGGCGGAACGAACACGGAACGGAACGCACATTTGTCCAAGGGCTTTAAACTACATTGTGGAAGTTCCATCACCTTATCTTTGTTTGATTTGTGATTTGAGGTTTAACGATGTACTTTATTTCACTCATATGACGGCGTGCCAGTCCAACGGGCGAATGAAATCACCCTCCACACCACTGGTAACGAGCAAATAGTTTGTTTGATTGATTCGGGTTCAACGTCGAACTCAAGGGAATTCCACTTATATGACGACGTGCCAGCCCAACGGGCGAATGAAATCACCCTCCACACCACTGGAAACGAACAAATAGTTTGTTTGATTGATTGGGGTTCAAGATCGCACTCAAGGGAATTCCACTTATATGACGACGTGCCAGCCCAACGGGCTAATGAAATCACCCTCCACACTACTGGAAACGAACAAATAGTTTGTTAGTTTCTTTGGTTGGGGTTCAACGTCGTACTCAAGGGAATTCCACTTATATGACGACGTGCCAGCCCAACGGGCGAATGAAACCCCCCTCCACACCAATGGAAACAAACAAATAGTTTGTTTGTTTAATTGGGGTTTAACGTCGTACTCAAAGGAATTTCACTTATGACGACGAGCCAGTTCGATGGGTGATGGAAACCACACTTGACACCACTGGCAACAAACAAAGACAGGACGGGACAAATACAGCACGTCAACAACAGGACGCAACACATACACCATAAACAGATCGGCTTCCTATTCCCCTTTAGGTCTGAGAGCACCAGGGAAGCTCCCTCCAACCGCCCGCACATAAAACAAATAAACGACACTCACAAAACACAAATAAATCACAAACAGATTTGATTCTTGTTGACATCACCAGGGAAGTTACCACGCAACCACCCGCCCTTACCCTGATGAGAATTACAGGTCGGTTGTTTCGAGAGCAGATAAAATTTGGCGTGGATGGTGTCTGTCCATTCCTGTCGTCTCCAGTCAGACAAGAACCATTCCTGTAACGAAATGAACAGAGCTTATGTTTTGTTATTATGACCCTTCCACTAACCTTTGTTTGACTAGACCAAGTGGAAAATGCGCATGGTTGCACTTTATTTCAAAACGGCGTTTATTGTTAATGAATGGCATTGATGATCTGATGTAAAGAGATAACTATGACATTACAACAGTTTATCATGGTAGTGTTAACTTAAAGATGTTTAACCTACATGACAACATGTCAGCCAGGGCTGCATTACCAACCATTAGGCAAAATAAGCACATGATTAGGGCATCAAGGGAACGGATGGATGGATTGATTGCTGTTTGGCGCCATGCTTAAGGGTATTTTGTTTATATGACAGCAGTGTATTCCAACAATAATTGACACTAGCACAACGAAGATGTGAAGCATTTCCATAATGCTGGAAAGATAATTTTCCTCCAGTGATAAGCAAAGACAGTTGTGCTAGTCTTCGAACAAACTGCCCTTAGTCAGAGAGCTCAAGGGAACGGAGCACTATAAACATACAAAAAGAAACATGCTCTATGTTTTGTTTCATTTTAGAGAAACATTTTATTATGTATTACTGTTTATATTTGGAATTACATAGATATGGGAGCGCTAAAATTGTTTAAGTGTTTATTTTAATCCGGCCCAGTGCAAACCAAGGGAATCACCAACCAGTGTCAAAGTAAGAGCACACTGTGAACGACAATAACATGACGCAAAAGCGCTGGTGTCGATGTCATCGATAATGTTCGGTAGTCCAATGCTCCTGTAATCTGGTAAAACCTAGTGAGTCTTGAAAGCGAATTTGAGAAAACAAGGGAAAACTGTTTTGTTTCAGGATGTTCAAAACTCTTCCCTGTTGGCAGTTGTTCATCTGGAAGAGCCTAGTATGCTACACATGTAATGTAGACTGATCGAGTTGAATTGCTAGGTTTTTCCAGATCAGTATGCATTTCATCGGTATTCTTACATGACATACTAGGTTTTTGATGAAAAACTGCCAACAGGGAAGAGTTTCGTACATTTTTAGAGAGTTAAATGTAGGGGGAAAAGCCTAGTAAGTCCAAATATGGGTCTAACTCAATTTTCACCAAAACATGACTTACTACATTTTACCAGATTACAGGAGAATGGAATCCCTGTTCCGTGCATCAAAGAAAGATCAGCGGTTGAACAAAGTAGTTGTGGAGCCCAATACTAAGGTTAATCGAACCACACCAGACCAACTTGTGTTGCGTCTTAACACCATTGGGCCGTGCTTCAACAAGCTGACCAAAAACATTGCGATTGGCATGTTATTTGCACAAAATTGAATCTAATATTCCCCTCAGAACCAGACAAGGCAGTATAATCACGTAATCCAATGGCGCGAGGACTACAGCAAGCCTTCCCCAACAAACCAGTACATTCATAAGAAAAAACTTTACTGTATACCTGAGACGGAGCTGGTGCATATCAGCGAATGACCTGAACAGATCCGCGAAGATATCTTGTGCCACAACTCCCGTTTTGTGGCGCATCTGCAAGAGCATCGCCGCTAAGTTTTCCGTGAAGGATATAAATCCAATCTCAGCTCGGATTCTAAAAACATAGGTCAACGAATTTTGACAGTCCAATAGAATTGATTTCATTTTTTGTTTTATTAATCCGATAAATATAGATGACTAAAATCCAATTACTGATTATTACAGCATTAATGTGGAACCTACAACTCCTGGCCATCGGTTGATTGCTGGCATACCTACCCACATACAGAGAATACAGTCTGTAACCTAGGTGGATCAGATTGATGGATGTGTTTTACGTCGTGCTTCAGGTTGATTGTACTTATACGACGGCGGTGTATTCCAACAATAATTGACACTAGCACAACCAAGATATGAAGCGTTTACATAATGTTGGAAAGTTAATTTCCTCCTGTGCTAAGTAATGACAGCATTGCTAATGTGACAAATGACACGTTGACGCCCAACACAATGCACTGACATTGTGGTTTAACGTCATACTCAAGGGTATTTAACGACGGATTACTCACTTGACACTGTTCCTTGACTATTATGGTAGAAAACCGGAATGAAACCTCGTAAAAGCACCCCGCGAATGTAAATACCACCTCGTGTTACTCACTCATATACCGGACTCGATACCGTGAACGGTACCTCGAAGTAAGATTAGTAAGCCTACATAATACCACTTTGGCCCACTTTTGTGCAGCGTGTCGTTTATTTGGGTTGAATGTCGTTTTCAACGGTATTTCACTTAGCAGACGGTCACTTTCACACAGTTTCTTGCTTTTATACAGTGGAAAACTGAGGAAAGTTCGTTAAAAACACACCAGCGAATGCTAGGGTCACATCGTGCGACTCGCTCATACATGTACCAAATGCTCCGGCAATCGCGGGGTGGTTTTTACGGGGTTTCCTCCCGGTTTACCACCGTAATAAGGCTAGGTGCAGTGTAAAGGGGACAATCCGTCGTCATTTAAGTGAAATACCCTTGAGTACGACGTTAAATTGCAATCAAACAAACAAAAAATACAAACATACCAAATGGTCGACGTGCGGACTGCGTGCGACACGTTAACCAAGAAATCACGGACGCGGGCCCTTCCCAACAATAAAGAGCGTAATTTTGTTTTGTTTGCTTGATTCGTAAAAACCACCCCCGCGATCGCCAGAGCCACAACATGGGAGTCGCTCATATACCTGATGGTCGAAAGGCGGACTCGAACCAGTTAACGGTAAATCGAAGCATGTTCGGTTCATTTAGCTCACTCGCTACCTCTGAGCCACGGCCGCGGGCCAAAAGAGCGTAAGTTATAGCCTAATAATACCATAAAATGCCAATTATGTTGTGGTCCACTTGCCAATTAATAATGGCCTTGGGCCAATTCCGTTTGGAAGTTAGTACTTATTCAGTAATAAGTATAACTACAGCCAAACAGCAATCGGAACACGCAGGCGTAAAATAGTAAGGCAGTAAAATTATAGTCAACTTACACATTTATTGGCAAACGGTTTGAAATTCTTTTGCCGATGTTTTTCGCCACCTTCATAAGTATGTCTACCAGTCGTATATAGTTGGCGCTATCATCTATAACCCTCTTCGGAGACGCAAGGCACATATCTGTTTTCTCAAATTTCAAGATCATTTCGATATTAAATGAAATATTCATTCGGACATTCCCTTGTAGAAACTTCATAAAATCTGAAAAGATATGAACTGATGTGTTAAATGAATTTTAAAACCAGTTTGGACAGATTGATTGATTGAGTGTTGGAGGATATTTTACTTATATGACAGCGATGTATTACAACAATAATTGACACCAGCACAACCAAGATGTGAAGCGTTTCCATAATGTTAGAAAGTAAATTTTCCTCCAGTGCTTAGTTAAAATAGAATTGTTACTATAAAAAACCGCCCTAGACAGAGGGCCGATTTCGACAGCAAACACAAACTATTCAACGGAATCACAGATACCAACAGCGACTGCTTCTTTGATTAAGTAGTGTCTGTAGGGCGGTGTTATTCTAACTAGACCTTATTACACCCTACAGTTTTCATTGACTTCACACGGTATATAGGCTTCCCCACTTATATAGGCTTCACCCCGTCTATAGGCTTCACCCCGTCTATAGGCTTCACCCCGTCATAGGCTTCACCCCGTCTATAGGCTTCACTCCGTCAATAGGCTTCACTCCGTCTATACCTTCACTCCGTCTATAGGCTTCACTCCGTCTATAGGCTTCACTCCGTCTATAGGCTCCACTCCGTCTAAATAATGGGTTGATTGTTTGATTGGAGCTCAACGTCATACGTACTAGTATTGCATTTATAAGATTGATAGTTCATGTCACAGTTCTTTGCAAGAATATGATGGAAACCAAGGAAAAAAACCACACCCATGATTGCTGGAGCAACATCACACGACCCTCAATATGTGATCAAGGATGGACAGCCGTTAGCAAGTCGACAAGGTCAATAATTAACTCTGCTGACTAACCTTTAAGTATTGGTAGACGAATATCCGAGACGTCTTGTGGAGCAAAACTGAGAAGTATTTCGTTGATATCCCTGCCAGCTATTTTCTCTATAGCTCTCCATTTGCCATCAATTTGTCCCATGCCTGGAGACATACCCACAATACTCTGATCTGAGAGTTTCTCGGACATTTTACCAGACATCCTGAATGCAAATAAAAACAAATGTTGAACATTTCCAACCATTTTGAGCTTTTTGGCGTCATTTTAAGGCAAGATCGAAGTATTCAGCTGTTCTAGACCTAATCAAAAACGCCTTTGTCACCATTCTAGTAACGGCTAGTTTTAGTTCGTTTGTTTTATTGGTGTTTAACGTCGTACTCAAGGGTATTTCCCTTACATGACGACGGATTGTCCACTCCACACTGTACACAGTCTTTCTACGTTGGACAACAGGGAGGAAACCTCGTAAAAATTACCCCCGCGATTGGCGGAGCCACAACATGTGACTCGCTCAAATACCTGATGATCAACAGGCGGACTTGATCCCATGAACGGTAAATCGAAGCAGGTTCAGTTTAGGAAGCGCACTCGCTACCACTGAGCCACGGCCGCGGGCCTTGTCTAGTTTTAGGGAAAAGCATACTAATGTGTTCGTTCTAATTATTTGAATCGATACTATTTTATTTTTATGGGGCATAAACACACTTATTTTCTTTTGTCAATCACTTCACTTCTTTTTCAGAAGTGGAAAACAGTTTATTCTTCGGGTTTCAGAACTAATCAGTTTGAAAACATATGATATGTATCATTTTGATGTTCATTGGAAACAGTCCGCTTGTCGACCATCAGGTAAACGAGGTTTCCTCCCGGTTTTCCACCGTATTAAGGCTAGTTGCAGTGTGAAGTGGACAATCCGTCATATAAGTGAAATAAACTTTAGTACTACGTTAAACCCCAATCAAACAAACAAATTATTGGAAACATATTTTACAATTCTTTTTGGAATAAAAACTTACTGCTCTATGTATATACAAACGGTGACGTTAAGTTAGTGTTGTCGAAGCCGATTCTCAATACACGGCTTTATAGTTTGCCAAATATGCTATTATTGTCAATCTAAACGAAAGTAGAGAGGGTATTTTTTCGGAAATGTAAACACTTGTATTGCCATTCGCCTATAACAAGCGTCACGGAAACATAAAACGGTGGAATATCTCGATTGTTATAATGTCTTACCAGGAAAACAATCCCTTTCCTGCACTGTAATTTATCCCTCCCTTTATTCTCTTAAGTATTGTAAAATAGCCGTGGTAATGACAGCTTCGTTTGTATACGGCTTGAACGCTATACACTTTGTCTGACTTAGGTTTCCGAGGCTTTTAGTGAGTTTAGAAGAAAACACAGATAAATCGCCAAAAAGAAAACTTTACCTACTTTTTGTCGTGTATAAATGTTACTTAAATGTTTCAACTGTAACGTTTTTTCCTCACACGAGTTAGCAGAAGACGAATGTTTGTGTCGTGTTACACGAAGCTGTACACAAAATTGGTTTTAATCCTGAAAAACATGGCCTGTCTGTATAAGGCTTGTAAACAGGAAAAGACAACTCTTTTCAACCTAAACTTATTATGTTTATTGCATATGTCCAAAGACAAACATATTTATTGCACTTGCTTTTGAATAAGCCTAACCGTTAAGTAGTTAATTAACAGGCGGGACTGACGTCATTTTTCGAAAACACAGCGGGCCACCAGTCTGTCTGTCATCCAAGCACAATGTTAATCTGTGGTATACATAACAAAATAGCTCTTTGACTAACACATACGTTCAGCATGTTTTCAGCTGACATG
>JARFOD010106136.1:0-15957 GCA_031763545.1 Mopalia muscosa
TTTGTTATCCATTTGTCTTCTGCAGTTCTATGCATATTACTATTTCTTGTTATCACTATATCTCAGGAACCGCTGCTATGATCACTTTCCTGTTTTGTTAATAGCTTGCTTTCATGGGATAGTTTTGCAGGTTTTTGATTTGATCCATGTAATGTCTGTCTAACTTTGTCTGTATACCTAGTAAACACAACTCTTCCTATACTGGCTTAAGCACAAGACAGAAAATCAAGTTGTGAATCTGTCCCCTCTTAGACCCTTCTCTTCAAACTATCTTAACAGTGTGGGCATCAAGATCCATTCATGGATCTCTTGTTGTTTGTTGCCATGGTATCAAGTGGTTTCCTTTACAATTGGGCTGGTGCCCCATCGAGTGACTGAAATAACCTTAAGTACAGCATTACATCCCAATCAAATAAAACCAACCTATGGATGCAAAGTTGGACTTAGTCATAATCAGAAGTGAATTTTGTTTCTGGAGCATATCTCAAAAACTGTTTGGCCTATCTTCGTAAAACTTGGTAGACACATTCACCATTGGTTGTAGTTGACATTTGCTATTGCGAAATTCACTCCACAAGGTTGTATGTTGGGTTTACTAAGTTTTATAATTATCTATCAAGTACTTTTTGTCGCACTTTCATTTGTGATTTTAGTGAAACCTCTCCATACCGCAATTTAAAGTCATCGTGTACATTGTGTTTTGAAGATGTTTTCTTTCCTCACAGAAATTAAATGCTGCTGAACTGTTGAGATTGTTCATAGACTTTGACTTATTAGAAGAAGCTGGTTATCTGGCATTGGAGTACATAGAGTCTGTAAGAGATGTTACAAGAGGGCAAGATAGGGAGGTGTTTAATCTCAAGGTAAGCTCTTATTCAGGAAGGAAAATATCTATACACCATGAATTGCTCTATTACATAATACATGATGTAATTGAAGATGAAACAAACCATAAATATTCAAACATTACCAAATTAATTCACACAAGATTTTCTGATTCACAATCACTTTCTCAAACTAACTATTATGGCAATAAGTTCTTGTGTATTTTAATTCCCGACATGAAATTGACCGGTATAAAGCGTGACTGTTTCTGACTGACTAGTCCTACCTGAGATTCCTATTTGAGGAAAGTCCTTCATAGAGTTCTAGTCCTTCACATATTTAAAACTATAAATATATGTATCTGGTTTTGCTGGATTTTATTAACACTCTTTGTATTTAACTCAAATTTCCTGGAATTAGTGAAATAATTTTAGGATGATGGATACAGTTTATTAAAGAACTGCAGCTATGTATTAATTCAGCAAATTCGGGGGTATTTAATAAACTATCTATCACATGTCCTATTGATAAATATATATTATATCAAGAGCTAACTTACCCATGTACCAGTTCAAATATCTATATATTAACTCTGTCATCTTGGTTTTGTTTTTTATGGAACAGGGTTTATTGCAGCCTCTACCTCAATCTGTTTGGTTACCTTACACATGTATTGATCAACTCCTTATAGCTCTTAAAGATGGAGCAGCAAACAATGTTTATAGGAAGGCAAGTGTCTATATATTAATTAGCTCGAAATCCTTATGTATATTACTATGCTCTATGTTTTAAATTATCAAAGGTTTTTTTTTGTGTGTTTTCAAAAGGTTTAAAATAAATGATGCTAAAACTCAATGTGGGTGCTGATATAAAAAATAAAACAAACAAGAAAAGGGATGTGTTAGGCTATAACTGATATAATCTTGCCTTCACAGTGTATTCTGGGATATTATGTGAACTCAATTTATGTTGAATACACCAATAGGTCATTCAAATACACACAGAAATTAAAATTTCATGCTATGCTCTGTCTCAAAACACATACAATGTATACACAAAGGTAAAAAATAATCATAAAATAATTTTCCAGCACATTTCTTCTAGCTGTTATTGAATGATTTGTTATGTTTCCAGATCAGCGAAGAATTGAAATCAAAGATGGTTCTGTACCAGCAACATGTGGATTCTCTTCGACAGAATTTCAGCAGTGTTTATTAATCCCAAACAGAAATTAAGTTTTTCCAGTGTAAACTATCATCTTTCATCTTACAACACTTCACTTGTTTCCTGTTAAACAATTCAACCTACATCAATTGCTTGTCAAACATCATGCTCATTCTTTGTATATTTAACATGTTAGTTCCAAATAAATTAAAGATATTTTATATGCTGAAACCCTACAAATTTTCAGGTCTTTTCTTGTCCCTTTGTACATAAGCTTCTTTCATTTCATGACGGCCTATGTGAATGTTTAATAATCCAGAGATATTTTACATACTAGTACATACCTTACAAACTTTGAGCCGTATGTGACTGTTTTCTCAGTTTAGTACTTTTTGGAATTTTGAGCAAGTCAACCCATATTAATGTTTTTAAGATGTGTCATTTCAGAAATTAAGATTGATCGATCACTATTATTATTTGCATGTTTATAATTGTGGAATAGGGTTGACAGCAACTTTAGAAAAGACGTTCCAACACAGAATTATTGTAAACAAATCATCATAAATTGCAATTCTGATACTCAAGTTTGCAAAATAATTACACTGAAATGGGTGAACAGGGAAAATTTTCAAATGTTTGATTATGACCAGACTTTCTAAAAAGCGCATTTCATCCATCGACCACAGGGTCTAAACAACAACCCTGGGCCGGTTGCTCGGAGCGCTATTAAATTCAATCTGCTATTAGATTACGTCACACCATGTTGAAGGTCTATTTCTAACCTGATATAATTTGGTGTTTCGAGCAACTGACCCCTGGTGCTTTCAGAGTCAAGATGCAACACGGAGCTGATCGAAGTTGACAATACACATCAACACATGCCCTTAACGCTGTACCCAGTATCATCGAAATGTGAAAACGATTTATCTTGATATTTAAGCCTCAATTACTAGAACCATTCTGTGCCCCATCTCAAAACTTAGATTTGTCATCTGTACTATATGTTGTGGTGGGTAGGCCTATATAGTGACAATGCCGTAATGTACAGCGAAATCAATATTCCATACTGTTATCATTTTTTTTTTTAATTGACATAGACAAAAACTTTTCATTCTAAGCTAATTTTTTTTTTTATATGTACCTTAAGGTTTTAATGCATGTGGTTCAATTCATTAATAATATGCCTGTAGATGGTTCCAGTCATAGGGGCTTGAATTTCAAGATAAAAAGTGTTAAGATCTCGATGATATTTGTATTTAAGTGTGTATTGTCAACTTTTTGATCAAATCACAAATTGTTTCAGCGTCAAAGATGACAATCCCTTCATGAGTATGAATATTTCAGCTTACGTCTTGATTTTCACTGAAGAAACAGTGAAGGGTGAAGACACAACAAAAATATATAACTAAATTTAGGTGATGATAATAGCTTGTTTACTATGTTCAGCTATGTTTACAAAGCTAATGATAAGCTCAAAAAACTGCATCTCAGCTCCAGCCACTTTGTCTCCATGTAGATTCCTTTGTTCTGCATTGACAAGTGATGTTGCTAACAGGAAACTATTTGTTTACAGGAGCTTTCCAGCAAATACTCTGTCAAAATGGCCATGGTTCACAGTCTTTGGCGTTATGAAATGGTACTAGTACAGTTGTCTGTTTGACAACATGCATTGCCATGCCACGTTACAAGCCAAAGGGCAAATTCACTAGTGGGACTGGTTGTAGACTCTTCATATTGTTTGATAATGCATTCCAACCATATCATATGGCATTGATGATGGCTCAATTTATGCTATTTATAAGTCCACCTTAGCAATCATTCATGCCATGTGCATGTGATGTACTTGTGAGATAATGATAAAAACACCAGTCTACACAACACAGTGCCCTAAAATTATGGTGCTTTCAAAATTTTGATAGCATATCACGCTTATGTTTGTAAATAATTATATGTGCTAATATTAAGTAACACAAACTTGATACACAAAAAGGTATATTTATAATATAATTATACATCAAATAATGAACAAATCTTGTATCACAGAACAAAACATTTGGCCAGCCTTTAATGCCAAGTATCTTTTCTCATTTCATCTTAATGATTTGTAGCAGGATATTTAGTTATTTTTGCATCTATATCAAATAAATACATTATGAATAGCTATCATGATGAAATTAATAAACAGTTTGGAATCTGCCAAACCCTATTTAAAAGAATAAATCACTGAACTGAAATCTAATGGAACAGCTGAAAGTGTGCAGCTCTATTTTTATATTTTCTTTTAAATATTCCAAAAAAGTTTTAATGTCTACGTTTGTCCTACACGTAGTAAAGAGTAACTTCATGATCAGATGTTAAATTTCCAAATATGCAGCAAAAATTTGACAAGAAAGCAAAATCTGTTGTTTTTTTTTTTAAACGTTAATCAGAAAGGTTATTGGTAAACAAGAGTCAGTAATCATGCGTTGATGAAATGCCGCTGCGTTTTTTACACAAATCACACAAGATCCGCTTCATTAATATGGGCTATATTTAATGAGAAAATCCTGAAAAGAAGAATAAAGAAATATGTTAGAATGATAAACCAAGACATTTGAAGCTGTTAAAGCTGCAGAATTTATGTTACCCTAACCCAAGTATTAATTAATATACTAACTTTTACTGTTAATTTCACAAATCTCGAACATGTTAACTGCAGACTTTGTGTGCACTCAGCAGCATTGATATTTCCTCATATGTGCTTCTTATCTCATACAAAAAAAGGGTTTACAATCATATCTTTTTAAGGAATCGGATTCAAGCTTAAGAATTTCACTCTTAGTTACTTAGAGTCGGTCACCAGTGTGTCCATTTGCTTAAATGGGTGCATTGGAAGGTATCTATAACGCGGCGTATACTAGCCAGTAGCCTTATAAATAAGACCTAGGCGTATACACAAGCTTGGTCATCCAAGCACAATGTTAATCTGTTGTATACATATCAAAATAGCTCTTTGAGAAAGACATATGTTAACATATTTTCAGCTGACATGCGGTTTTAAAAAATCTGATTTAACATGTACAAGCTGTTTTTTGTTGTTGTTTCGTTTGGGGGTCGACCCTCACTTCCGGCTTTATATGAAAGCATCCACCAATGCAGGCGATAGGGGATGACTTGATGAAAGAACTAGCATGTTTGAGAACAATGATGTCAGATTCGTTTTTTAAATTAACTAATAAATGGCTTGCTTAATCGATTACAAGTGCAATACAGATTGTTGTCTTTGAAAATATGTAAAAAAAATTAATCAGCTTATGTCAAAAAACGGTTGTCACTCCCTTTAAGTGTGATTAAACACTAATCATTGACTCATATTTGTGTGTGGACTGAGGTGGTCCATCAGACATGGAAAACCGCTTTATTTTGAATAAAGGAAGAGAGAAAAGTTTGCTTGCCTCCACCAGGAATCAAACCCGGGACCTTTGGGTTACAGGCCCAACACTACAGACTGAGCTACTGAGGCTCACGGCAAAGTGAGTCGCGAATTTTTTACCCAGTGAAGACGGCGAATTTCTCTCTTCATAAAGCATCAGGGACACTAAATTAGCATCTTTTTAATCTAGAAATTACTCACAATTGATTTTAGCTTGAGTAAATCTGAAAGCCTGGTTCTGGCATATATATATTTAGAATAAACGAAGAGAGAAAAATTAGTTGCCTCCACCGGGAATCGAACCCGGGACCTTTGCAGCATATAATACGTTATATATATTTATATTATATATATTTATATATTAATCGCCTTCAAATAGTCGTACAAATGTTCTTCCTGACAGGTTGTGTGTACTGTACTTTTACAAACGACAGCTAGAAAAAAACTAGTGCATTTGTAGAGCGAAGATTTCTCCAGAGAAATGCGAGTCAATAACCCTTTTTGTACCTACATGTAGTTTATCGACGATCGTCACATTTCGCTTTCGCGGATATCTTTCCCAAACCTTGTACTCATATCAAATAAGTGACCTAGTGATATATTTTGGGCAGATTTAGAGATTTAACAAAAATATCTGTTTTCGTTGAACAAGTTGGGTTAAAAAAAATAATTGAGGTAAACCGTCAGTCTTTCTTTAAATCAATGTTCTCTTAAACGACGAAATTTGGCCACGGGTTCATGCCATATATTGTATATTTTAGAATTTTTTTACAATCTGCTTTCAAAGAAAAAGTAGGATTTAAAAAGCAATTGAGTTAAACCGTTTTTATTTAATTCGGTGTTTGTCCGAAAAGATGAAATTTAGACACAGGTTCACGGAGATAGACAATGAATAAATAAAGTGATATATTTTTATGTGCCACAAAGTAATTGATTACATGACTCGCAGCTGTAACGTATGTGTGGTGTGACATTGGAAGAATTAGTCTTAATATGCTATGTTATTGTTGCCAGAGACTACAATAAAATATAAGTAATGGATAAGGCGCTTGCCTGGAATTCGAGTTACGAAAAAGCGGTTGCTTTTCTGACTGCAAACTTGCCTAACGAATGAATGAGATAACATAGAAAAGCTCAAAAGTTCCACTTAAAATTGGTTCCATAGGGTTGTCTTCGTGTGACCATCTGTAACCCAAGGGCGGCAGAAGAAAATCCAATGTGCGGTAGTGGGCTAGGTTCCTGTGCACTACTCCAAAATTGAGGGACTCAAACCACACCCCAGAAAATATGCGGGGAATGTTGCCCCCCCCCCCCCCTATTTCCCCCTATTTTCGACACCCATTAACTACACACAAAAATGTTGTCATCGGGCTTAATTTCGTCTTTTTATGTGGTAGATGATTCCAAACGACATTCGATTATTGTGGTAATATGCTAATGCATTAATATGCAGTTAGAGTAAACAAAAAGCAGTGATAAAGAGAGTGTTATACAAACATAATCCACAAGATTAGTGTTAGCAAGTCATCGAGGCTACTCCCCTCACACCCAACAGCTTTTATAACATCGATGGAGAATTGATCCATTGGTGGATATATGTTTGTTAACAGCACGAACGGCAAGTTAGAGAAAGTAAAGACGAACAAAACGTCAGTTAGCGTCTGCTCAACAGACTTGGCTTCTAATTGTGAAGCCAGTTTACCATTTCCTCAGGTGCAGCCTAGACGTTTCTAGTAAATAACGTTTATGTAGCCTGAATATTAGAGAAACGTGCTATTTGACCAAGTCGGACTAGGCGATGCTATTCAGCCCTGATAACTACCCATCTGGTAGAGAGTACTCCTTTCCATGTAACCAACCTTACACTTAAAATATTGAACTAACCTTGTATACCAGTATTGTTGAAATGCAAGATAATTGATTCGTCTTGCGAATTTTCGGCATATGAGGATCACTGCTATATATACTAGTCTTATGTGAGATATTTCGATATCTTAAACCTGGGATCAGTATATAGAGGGATTAGAAACGCCGCTATCCTTCGAATCATCGAGACGTGAATGTGTTCTAGTCTAACTTGTTCCAATCGACCCACTGGACGAGTTGGTCAAACATATGAAGCCGCTCATTTGGCATATGCAGTTTAGAGAGTGCCAGTTAGGATTAGCTTGGCCTACTGAGCTGACTTAATATGTTTGACCAACACATCCAATGGGTCGACTGGAACAAGCTAGCCGAATAAGGAATTCGGACAAAATATGTTCAATTCAAGATAAAAAGTGTCACCTTATTTTTATATAAAACCGATCTTTTTAAATCTTTAAGCTTTAATTACAAGGGAGCATTGGGCAAACCTCCATGCTGCTTCCCAAATTCAAAAACATTACACTATACTTTGTTGTGTTTAACGGTGGTTTGGCCCGGTTTAAACAAACTTTAAGCAGTGTGCAGAAAGAATGCAAGTTATGGAGTGGCAGATTGTATTAAATGTAGATCAGTATAGAACTGAAATCTCTCTTAGAGTAATCATGTAACTATTAATCTTCCTCCATTTCACGGGATTGAGTCTGTGTCGACCATCAGGTATATGAGTGAGTCACACGATCTGGCTTCGGCAATCGCGGGGGTGTTTTTTTTTTAGTTTTTTCTCACGGTTTTCCACCGTAATGAGTCAAGGAAAAGTGTGAAGGGGACAATCCGTCGTCATATAAGTGAAATGTCCTAGAGTACGACGTTAAACCCCAATCAAACAAACAAAAAAACATACACCCTATATAGAGCTGGTGCCAAAAATAGAACATTCATAAACTGTGACGTGTTTCGCTCAGTTATAAGGTTTCTAGATGTAGACAAATGTTATTCACTGTTCTTAACGGAATGAAATGAGCTATACCGCTACATTGCAAGCAACATAATTTATTCAATAAAACGATCCACATCAAAACAGTTGTCAACAGTTGTTTTCCCTTTCATGACCGCCATAACAGGTTCATTTATGGCACCGAGAATGTGGTATTTAATTAGTTAAACAGGATTTTATATACTGCATATGGCATAGCCTCAGGCCGTATTGATTATCGATAAAGAAAGTCACGATTTACCAATAGAATGTGAAAAAATCTTTAATGTTTTGGACGTTTTTCCTTGAACAATTGTGTGTTTGTGGTATATGCGAATAGAGGCGTTTAGGACCTTATGTATGTCAGTGAACAATTTTGTTTTCGTAGTCATAAAAATAAATTCAGTATGATAATTTGGCCATAACTGATATATTTTTACTTCCTTGAAGCTTTCAAAATCCGACGGAAAAGTTAACTCAAGGGGAGATTACACTTATATAAAAATTTAAATTTGAAAAAGATTACTTTTTTGATCATTGATCAAATGGATAAAGCGTTATATACATTACAACACAAGTTCATAATACTTAAATAGACCGCTGCCCGATCATTGTTTTTAATTAAACGGGGATTAGACGTTCGCTTCGTATCAACTATGATATAGTTCTCTTGCATATTATTATAATTCAGAAACGGCGCTTGTTTTTGACTTGGTGCAAAAGTGTTTTGTTTACAGAGCAACAGCAGAAAATCCCCCCACTGTGCATAAGTTTTAACTTTTCTCAGATTAATATTGGCTGTTTGACGACATACTTAAAGCTACATGTAACACCTAAAAGAAGGAATTCTATATTAATCAGTTCTATTATAAATAACTTCTATTATACAATTGGAACTATCAACGTTCTTACGAATCCCAACCATAAGGCATCCATACATGTGCAATGTTTGGGGCAGTAGAGGTCCTTAGCAGATTCCTAATCAAATTTAGGATTATAGGTGTAACCTAGACCTCAGGAGGTTTGTGAAGTCATCTTTAATTATGTTCAATATGTATATTTTATGTTCTAGACAAAATATGTTCAATTCAAGATGAACAGTGCCATATTCTGTTAATATACAACCAAGTTTTTTTCTATTATTGTTTTACTGAATGCATAGGTCGCAACAATAATATTAACAGCATTTCTTAATGATAGGACCTGTCAGTCACGTTATGTGATGCGCGGTTTTTCTCCACGGAATTCACTCCATTTACGTTTAATTATATTTTTTCGTTTTTGCAGAAACGCAGAGTAAAAAAGACGACGATTCGCCCTTCCAGTGCTTAATCAGGTCATCGGAACACTGTATCGTTTACCATTATAATACAATAGTAGACTTATACTCCGTGAGAGGGATTAACCATGGTGTGATGAACGAGAATATAATTAGGTGCTGACCTTTAAATATATGACTTAATATTACTCCTGACAGATTTCTCCTTAGATATTTAATCTTTAACATCAGAATGGCTACCTTAGAGATAATGTAAGTGGAGTACTATAACATAGTATGTTAAATATAGATCTGTCGTACTTAAATCGCCTTTGGAGTAATCATGTAACATCTATTTTCAGCGGCAATATTGTTAGAAGATTATCAGTATAACGTTTGGAATGTTAGGAACACAGAACTAGCTCTGTAGAGGAGGGTGTTAGTGTTATCGTTGTATTGCGTCCTGTGATTGGCCAAATTTGTCTTGTCTTTGTTGCCAGTGTTTTCCTCATCCAATGGACTTGCACGCCGTCATGTGGGTGGAATGGTACAGCGCCAAGCCCCTTGTAAACAAACAAACGGACTGAAGCTCTATACACGGGTTGAATGGCAATCCAACTGGTTGATTGATTAGCTGATTGATTGATGTTTATCGCCCTACATAATTGATTTCCCCTAATATTAAGCTGGTGCGTTAGGTAACAGTAATTGCAGAAGATAGAACAGCCATAAAATATTAGGTTTTCGCTCAGTTGTAAAATGTTTCGAGATGTAAGGAAATTTAATCAACTATGATTAACAGAATTAAATGAGTTAACGATGTTTACGCCTTTGAGGAAAAAACAATAATGTATTTTCACCGTTGTACGATGACTTGACAAAATCGGAAAATATAATATTTTGTGTTTCTAGTTTCGCCGTCTGAACAATTTGAAATAACGCTGAAATAGAAATTATATGCAGTTGCATTTGGTTTCTATAAAGATAAACAAGCTTGATCGATTTGGTGACGAACTTTGATCCACCGAGGTTAATATTTCACACAGTATTTTATTTAATTCAGCCATGTCAAATTGAAACCTAGTGGACTAGATATACCGCTACACCGCAAGCAGCATATTTCATTCAATAAAACGATTAACATCAAAAGAAGTGTCGCTAGGTGTTCCCGCTCTCATGTAATTTACCACCCCTAACAGGTTCTTTATAGCACCGAGAATGTTAACCAGGAATCGTAGTCATAAAAATAGATTAAACATACATGAAAACTGGGCAATGGCTGATATAGTTTTACTTCTTTATTCTTGTGAAATTAGTTGGAAAAGTCGAGCAAATGGACGATCACACTTTTAAAAAATTTAAATTATGATACAGGTGGACTTATTCACGAAAACTGATTTTCATCATTTGATATCGTTGCAAATGGATGACGCGGTATATCTATTAAGACCCAGGTTTATTACGCCTAATTGACAGCTGCCCGGTCGTTGTTTTTAATTGAAAGGAATTCAGACGTCCGCTTCGTATCAAATATGATAGACTTAGGATCTCTCTTGTGAATGCTCTGTGGTACTAATCATTCGAAAATTGCGTTGGTTTTACACTTGGTTCAAAATAGTTTTTTAAACACAACAACTGCAGAAAATCAACCTAACGTTACACAAGCCTTTACCTGTCTCAGATTAGTATTGATCTAGTTCGTAGTTTGACGGCATATTTCATTACAGCTAACACCTAAAATAAGGAATCCTATATTATTCTGTTCTCCTGATTTAATTGATTACCGTACCGTCTGTCAAAACGGACTGCTTACTGATAAGTAACTTGTGTGCTTTAAGTCTGGATTGATCAGGTGCTTTCCGAGGTAAGAAACAACAGTGGTCCGAACAGGTGCTCTCAGAGGCAAGGAGCAACAGTGGTCCGATCTGGTGCTCTCAGAGGTAAGGAGCAACAGTGGTCCGACCTGGTGCTCTCAAAGGTAAGGAGCAACAGTGGTCCGATATGGTGCTCTCAAAGGTAAGGAGCAACAGTGGTCCGATCTGGTGCTCTCAGAGGTAAGGAGCAACTGTGGTCCAATCAGTTGCTCTCAGAGATAAGGAGCAGCAGTGGTCCGATCTGGTGCTCTCAGAGGTAAGGAGCAACAGTGGTCCGATCAGATGCTCTCAGAGGTAAGGAGCAACAGTGGTCCGATCAGGTGCTCTCAGAGGTAAGGAGCAACAGTGGTGCGATCTGGTGCTCTCAGAGGTCAGGAGCAATAGTGGTCCGATCTGGTGCTCTCAGAGGTAAGGAGCAGCAGTGGTCCGATCTGGTGCTCTCAGAGGTAAGGAGCAACAGTGGTCCGATCAGGTGCTCTCAGAGGTAAGGAGCAACAGTGGTCCGATCTGGTGCTCTCAGAGGTAAGGAGCAACAATGGTCCGATCAGGTGCTCTCAAAGACAAGGAGCAACAGTAATCCGATGTGGTGCTCTCAGAGGTAAGGAGCATCAATGGTCCGATCTGCTTTTGATGGCTCTGTATACTGTCCTGTGGTTTTCCTGTATTTGTCCTGTTTTGTCTGTGTCTTGCCAGTCAAGGACGTTGTTTTTTTCACCCATTGGGCTGGCACGTCTTCATGTTTGTGATATATCATAAAGTACGGCGTGAAACCCCAATCAAAGAAAAACAATCCCTTGAAATGGACACCCATCCCATTAACCTGATAGATTCTTTTTTGACATAAAAAGATAATTTCAGGGACATATTCCGGATAGTAACTTCAAAAAACAAAAAACAGCGTCACGTCTGGAGGAAATGCGGCCATAAATCGACTAAACAGACGCTAAGAAAGAATGATAAAACCTGCCGGTAATTGTTAAGGCCAATTATGTTGCCAATTATAATAAAAATAAGTATTTTATTTAAACTTGAATTCATGCATTTGTAAACAGACA
The DNA here is from genome assembly GCA_031763545.1 of Mopalia muscosa. Lineage (NCBI taxonomy): Eukaryota > Metazoa > Mollusca > Polyplacophora > Chitonida > Mopaliidae > Mopalia > Mopalia muscosa. The sequence continues at coordinate 12,428 of JARFOD010106136.1, forward strand.
CTTTGTACTCTGGTAAACACTTGATATTCACTCTTTGGGTGATGGGGTTGTGTGTAGACGGTATGTCGGACCCACAATAATTCCACTTCTATTAGATCAATTAACCTCATTTTCTCGCAGAAATGAACACATCACTATCTATCTATGTCTAATACCATTTAATCCATGGGAATATACTCCTGTACACAAGGGTATATGGATGTACATTATTTCTACACCAGATATCTCTTTTTGTAGACAGTACAATGAGCTTATTTCCCGAACAATAAAATACCAGACAAACAAACGTTAATTGGCTCATTGATCAATGAGTAGTGACACGGCAATAACATATGATTGAGAAGTAAAATGCTATCTATATATACACAAGATATGTTTTATTGTACACAGTACAATGACCTTATTTCACGAGCAGTAAAATACCAGGCAAACAAACGTTAATTGGCTCATTGATCCTTGAGTATTGTTAATGGTAGATTGAGCAGTACAATTGCAGAGCTGTTGGAAAAGTTTGCCTTAGACTGTACAAGAGAAATCCCGTTTTAGGGCGATTGAGACTCTGAAAATGAATAAATAGTTCATGAAAAGTTAACATATCCCTACACCAAAAATAAATTATTACAATTGATGTAGACTGAAGATTTGTATCTTTGTTTGTTTGTGGATTTTACTCCGTACTTCAGAGAAATGCTCGTCTCTCTTTGAGGGCATGCCAGCCCAACATATTGAGGAAATCACCCCCAAATCCAAAAGGAGGGTTCTTTAGAAAAGAGGATGACTCTATATGGAACCAGGATGGTATATGATATTATCTGAGCGAGAGACCAGATCGTGGCAGATCGTTTCACTTGAAACTATTGCCTGCTTCACATCGGTTGACTTCTTAAAATATCTTAGGTCGACATAAAAAACTAAAACCTGTGCCGGCTGGGTATATTGTGGATATATTTCAGAAAACACACTTCAAGTTTTAAGACAAGTAACCTATTAAATTCCCGCGAAGAGAAGGTAATAAAGTATTTTCACATCGAATGGACTATTTCTTTAATGCCAGTTTTAAGTTCACGTTGGTAGCCCGCTTCTATAACATACTCGACTGTTAAACATTTCCATCCCATCGATCGATGTTAAATGCCACAGGCGGATTGTTAAAGCAGCTCAAGTCCTCGTTAGATTTCTGACAGACTTTGCTTCATTTCCTGTGGACAATAAATTGCATTTTCTTCACATTTAGTCATTTAATAGTCTACAACAGACAACGGATCCTATTGCGAACAATACCTTCCGAGTCTACGGTATAATACACTTCACTATAGTAGATCGAATAAAAATTCCCAAATGAATCAATTTCACACGATAAGAAGAACTCCTAAGGCAAACAAATCATGGCCATTGGTCATCATAGATAAAAGTTTAATTTAAAATTCGTGAAAATGTCAAAATAGAAAAAAATGTAATCCTGATCAGCACCGTTATCATTAAATAATGACGGCTGAAAATGCAAGTTTTATCAATGTAGAGCACAGGGGAAAAAGACCGTAGTCACACAAAAGCGATGTGCAGAAAAGCAGCATGTTACATGTAGCTATAACTGTCATTTTAAAGGCGGTCGGAAGTTAGCAGCGGATTCGTTATTCGTGATTGGTTATTCGAATCACGAATAACGACAAAAAAACGGGATTCGTTATTCGAATCACGAATAACAACAAAAAAACCGGAACAAATTATTATAGGCTAATTCCATTATCTTCTGACTTGTATTTTTCTGTATTATTCATTTTAAATCCAGCATATTAAAATAAACCAAAAATAAATGCAAAAAATATAGTTACCGTATCGTTACTTCAGCCTCGGTCATATTCGAGACTTCCAAGTGCTCCGCTTAACTTAGCAAGAATATAGTTGTCTGTACATTGCATTGGCCTTGTCTGAATAATTGTGCTCTGTGTATAAAGACTCGCCATCGAAGATGTCCTGAGCAACGGGTCGAGGCACTCCAGTAATGTCTCTGTTAAGTACCTGGAATGTCTTACATTATTATTCCTTGTCATCAGGTTGAAGGCTAAAACAATTATAAATAGCATATGTAAACGACGAAATGAAGAAACTATAAGCATGTTTACCATGTTCACTTTAATAACTATTAAATATACCCAACAGCATATTTAATTCAACGGAACACTGTTTAATTAGCGAACATATCAACATACTAGGACTACTAAAATTTAGCTGTTTTTAGAATTTAGTTGTCGTATCGAGCATGCTTGATCTCAATTTACTTCTGGTGCGGTTGTCAACGTCGACTCTTTAATATATTTACTATAATCATAAATTAATGCAAACACTATTTGTAATAAAACTGGAAATAACTTGGAACATGAATGCTTATTAAAGTACTCATCAAACCGTCCGCCTCGATCAATATCAGCTCATTTTGCTTTGCAGACGTCACTGAAAATCACTATCACGTGATCATAACTTGCCCGAAAAATAAACATGGCGTTTAACCCTGGGATAAATTTGTTGAAAGACCGCAAACACCAGATTAAATCGCTAATGCTGCGTTAGGGATAGACCTTCAACATGATGTGACGTCATCCAACAGCGGATTAAATGTAATAGCGCTCCGACTAACTGGCCCTTGTATATAGAACCAAAATTAAACTGTATGTTTATATAGAAGACCTAAATACAACAGACAGAATAAACATACCGTTCAACATCTAAACGTTTTAGTAAACATAACTACTGACTAGTAAACACCTTTTCAAAATAATAAACCTAATAAGCGTCAACATGATTTACAGTGTAAAGAGAGCAATTTGCTACCGAAGCTTAGACAAAAGATTCCAGAATTGAGTCATATTTTGGTAAAAGTTACATGTTCACCCGCCGAAGACGTAAATGTAGCTTTTTTGTGGTAGCCATTGAGTTTAAAGCATCAAACCCCAAGAAAATGTAAGCCATTCAGTTTAAAGCATCATACCCCAAGAAAAGGGTAAGCGTCGAGGGACTGCACATAGGCCCTGAAAGCTCTGAGAATGAGGAAAGCCGGAGCGACAATCTTGGCTCATTTCGGAAATATATTCTGAGAAGATCGATATTTTATAGACCATTCTTCCAAAGTAACGACATGGCTATTTTATGATTCGAACGAGTCTGTTGAAACTTCAAAAACTGACAAGAGAGAGTTTCATCGTGAGTGTTAGATTTACCTGGGATTAACTTTGTATATACTAATCCCAGGATTTTTATATATAGGTCCATGATGCTTTATAGATTTTATTGAGATCTCGTTATCAGTTTCATGAGAAAATGACAGTCTAACGGAAAATTGCTATGGCAAATTAAGGCAAAGGGATGCGTTATTTCCCGTAATAAAGCAAAACTATTGCACTAAATTCTAGACCTGACTAGTATTGCAAGCCGTTTTATCACTTCTACCTTTATTCTACATATGTGAAATTCTTTTCCACATATGTGAAATTCTTTTCCACATATGTGAAATTCTTTTCCACATATGTAAAATA